>MJUU01030792.1:15462-37154 GCA_002080025.1 Modiolus philippinarum
CGCTTCCCTTGTTCCTTCGGTATTCTACTTCCGTTGTTACCTATGTCTTTTAAATGTGACGCACACATACATACGTACAGGTTATTATCTGGAGAATCAAATAATATGCTTTTTACCTTTTACTTAACTTGTAGTTTTTAGTACATCAATTATATCTTAGTAGTACATCAATTTTTATCTGTTATCGTTTTTGCCATGTCTTTGGACTTCGATTTTTGTAGTCATCGCTTCCCTTGTTCCTTCGGTATTCTACTGCCGTTGTTTTGTATCGTGTATGATAAACAAATACCATTTGATAAATTTGTTAGTTAACAATGACAACCTCGACTATTAAGTAGCTCTACCTAGGTAGAGATAGTTTATTTTTATGACTGACGCAATGCTTTGTAAATCCCTTTTATAGTGACCGATGGCCTTTGAACTTAGTATTTTTCAGATGTAACACAAATCACCTAAGTTCATTGGAGAAGATCTCAGGTTCCTGTGTCTTACCATATGCCAAAAAAAGTGACAAAACTTTTAGGGGGCATAACTCCTGAGAGGATCATCGCAGAGTTTGTGCACAATGTACCATAGTTGTGTTGAAATCTCTTTGATAAAGTGTAAAATTATCTGTACATAGCCTATAAACAGAATTAAATGTGTATGATTGGCCCATCTAATTTTAATTGGTTGACCAATCATATGCACTTAATTCCGTCTATAGGATATATACAGATTACCTCACACTTTGTCAAAAATGATGTCCTAAAATTAATCGTTGAAACAAAAGATGCTAAATGACAACAGACAAACAGACTCCTTTAGTGATTGAACAACAGATGCAAAGTGATAACAGACAAACGAATCCGCCCAGTAATGAAAAACAAATATATACATCCAATAGTTGCATCATATTTGTTAGAAATATATGAATAATATTTTTAATATTGAAATTTAAAGAATATTCCAAGTATAATGACACTGCAAACTTTTACGCCCGCTTTTACGATTGTAAATCCATTTCAAATGAATAAATTCATATCAATACATCGAAAACACATTTCACAAAATATATAAATAGCACAAAAACTCTAATTTTCAGACTGAGTATTGAAGTTGAATACACTCCATGAAATATGCTTCCCATTGACTCTTGCTTTTCGTCTTGTTTAATCTCATTTGAATTTATTTCACATTTCACTTTTTTTGCACTTCTCACATGAGGCTCTAAAATATTTGAAATATCTTTCAACATGTCTGTTGATGGCCTCTTGTACTGGCATACCGATGGCCAGTCCGGACTATTAACTCCTGTTCAGGGACACCAGCCTGATAAAAGGTTGTTGCGCAATTTCTCTTGCCTGAGTGATTGGTTTAATAGCCTTCTAATCCACAACCAGCACGCATTCCTTTTCATAATAGTCCCCAATTTATTCACTCCAACTGGCTGAACCGAAAATGTTTTCTCTTTCCACAGTCTTCTGTAGAAAGCATCACCTCCAAACTTGCAAAGTGTTTCCAAATACTGCTAGTATACTCCAAATAACTTTTCATTTTACAGTAATGTCTAAAGTTTTTAGGAGTGATGTGCCTTTGGTTAAGACCACCTGAAAAATATTACACAAGTTTGGTTTTCAAATACATATATCTAAATAATATATAAAACTACCGAAGTTACAATGATTTCTCTGCTCTTTTTGGGCACCCTGATTAGGTAATAAAATATCTTGTATGTAAAAAATATACTGTAATTGTACTTATTTTCGCAGTGTAATTATTTTCACGAATTTCGCGGTCAACACTTTTCCGCGAAAATAAATACACGCGAATACGTGTTAATATGCGAAATTAGTAATATAAAGCATAGGACTATTAACGATACCGCGAAAATAAATACCCGCGAACTTATATGCAGACGGAAATCCGCGAAAGTAAGAACCCGCGAAAAAAGTACAATTACAGTATCTTGCATCATCAATAAACACATTCTATACAGGTGAACACTTTCGTCTTATCGGGCTGTTTTCTTATTACACCTTTTCTCGCGAATTAGCCTTCAAATTTTCATTGAAAGGTTATGTGCGAGATTTCCCTGTGTTTGATCACAGCGCAAAAGTGTTCATCTCTGAACATTTACAACACACATTAAAGCAAATTCAAATTACATAAATATGAACAGTACATTGTTTTTGTTTATGAAAGCAAGAAAATATATCATTCAGTTATCAAGAATTATGTTAAAACTTACCTTTGTAGGTTTGTAGGTTTTTGTTGGATCTACTGTTAAATGTAATGTATGGTCATCAATTGATTCATCCCAATGTCCATCGACATTCAGAAAATCAGCGTCCGTCTTGCTTGTCAGGAATACTATTTATTGTAACAAACTACAAGATGATGACAGATTTAATTTCCATAACGCTTAGTATTAGAAAACAATTCATACAATATAACAAAATGATGACAGATTTAATTACTATAGTAATTATATCCCACATATTTGTAAAATTTTTAGGTTTATTGTACTTGAAAATGTCAGATCTGAAAAAGTTAACTTTGCTACATGTCATTTACCATATTGAAAATGATTGGTTATGTGAAGACACCCATAGGGGAGAGCTAAATACACTCGAAAGCAGAGCTTTCTCGTGTATTTACTCCCTATCCTACGGGTATCTGTACATAACCAAACATTTTCAATATGGTCCTAAAACATGTAACGAATTCCTGCCATAACCTATCAAACATTTTTGTCATTACTCTTTAACAACTATCTCTTATGATTTCCGAGTTTATCCCATAACAGCGTTTTTCGGACTTTTAGCGAAAATTCGTGAACGAAAAAGATTTTCGACCGTTCCTATTTCTCATCAACTAGACATGGTCCTATTGTCCCAAAATATCAGAAGGATATGTCCAGCCAATTTTCTGAAAATGAGACAGAAAAGAAGACTAATAATAATCAGAAGAAATACAGAAAACGGGAAAGTCCTTAAATATCTTGTTTTCAGTAGTTTTCCTATTTTTCTTCTGTAATCTATGTGTAATTGTATGTCAAACAAAATCTGAAACAATAATGAATTGTGCACATTCTTTATTTTTGTCGTCTGCTAAATATCATTTTTGATAACCAGCTGATCAAGTTTCAGTTTACCTTGTCAGCATGCGAAACCACAAATTAGATAACCTGACAAGCAGATCATTTATCATTTTAAACAGTAGCTGGATAGTTTATTTTAAGGAACTGATGTCATCCCATTTACAGTGACCAATAACCTTTGTCCCCTACATTTTTAAATGTAAAACATATCAACTAAATACAATGGCATAGGTCCCAAATACCTATTCCTTACACATTCCGAAATTTCTCCAAATAATTGCTCCAAGAAAAGTAACAAAACTTTGCAAACCCTTATCATAAAAACGGTCCATCCACCAACATTCATCCAAATGAACAAAATATCGGTCATAACCTAACAAACATTTTCCCCGTTACAATTCACTACCTATTTATTACCATTTCCGAATAATATCACAAAACATGTTTAGGGAGTTTTCTAAAATAACCCCCTCCTCTGTTAACGAAACGATCAAAGACGGATACAATAACAACTTCAACAGAAACTACAAAACCCCACCAAATTTCATCTACCTACACTTAACCACTTAGACACCTCTGTGTAAAGAAGAAAAAAAAAAACAGAAAACGATTTGGGTATCTCAATAATGTCTGTCCGATGTACATCGGAAAGACATTAAATATCAACAGAAATACAACAAAATATAAAAACAAATGTGAACTTTGACATCAAAACACAATACGAAGTGTTACAACACCAACATCAAATGACTAAATACCGAAGTTACTCTGAATTTTAATTCTGCATATGCGCATTTCGACAACTTATGTCTCTTCAGTGCAGATAAAATCTAAACGTTTGGAAGACCATAAACACAAAGATGTTAAAAAAACTGACAAAACGGAAACTGGGCCATCAATGACTATGAATGAACACATAGCATTTAATACCTTACCCCGCATACACGCCTTTTACGCTTACCCCTTTCCCCCGCGGATACGCCTTTTTACGCTTTTACCTTTCCCCCGCAGATACGCTTTTCTACGCCTTCTATTATTGTTTAATATAATCATCAAATTTGATTTCATTTCCTTTTTTATCAATAATCCGTCAATATCCATTAATATAAAGTTAAATGTTTCTTCTTTCTTTCGTTTATGGTATTGTTTACACACTTACTTCATGAATATTCATGAGATATTCACATGTCATATTCAGACGACAACAACAACAATGGCGGCCTCCAGTAGGCCAAATGTGTGGGATGTCTGGGATCAAATTGTGAACGATCGGGGCACAGACGTACAATCTGAGGAAGGTAGCGATTACGGGGATGATGATGGCGATCCATCGGATATTGATGCCCCAGTAGTAAGCGAAGATGGGGACGACGGTGATGTAGAAAACGACGGAGATGATGAAAATATCAATACTAGTAACGAAGTTGTTTGGACTGAAGGCGGGGGAGAAATTAACGTACGTGAATTCACGGAAAATAGTGGCCCAAGGATCCTTTTAAGAAACGATGTATCAGAAGTTGATTGTTTCAAAACATTTTTTACTGTATGTATTGTTCATTCATATCAAAGTTAATATGTTATATTAACTTTGATATGAATGTTAACAACAAGTGAAAGACGAAATAATCATCAAGTGAAAACAAATCGATGCTGAATACAATATGATCTACAAATACAAACATAATGTTAAAAGATCAACATGAAGTAATACAACATATGAAAACTACTGTGAAAGTACTTTTATTCGTGGACATCAATTTTCGTGGTTTTCATAAAATTCACTATTTCGTTGGAACCTAAATTCGTGGTTTCGTATTTTCTGTATTAAAAGTATAGGGGAAAATGCATTTCGTTGGGAACTTAATTTCGTCGTTTTGACAAACCACGAAATCCACGAAAATTGGAACCCCACGAACAATAGTACTTTCACAGTAATTCATATTGAAGATGAAATGAACGATAAAAACAAGCATTAATGGTAAAAGATCAACACGAAGTGATACAACATATGAAAGCAAATGAACAATACATACAAGCATAAATGGTTAAAGATCAACATAAAATGATACAACAAATGAATGTGAACACCAAATACGAACAGAAAACATTGAAACATCAACATAATCTGACGCAAGATATGTAAACATATGAACATTGATACGAATATTAACACCAAATCATACACTCATGTTAAGTAAGACTATAAAGTGATATAAAAACATGTAAACACTGACGTGAACCAAAAAATATAAACATAACGCCAGCTATGACAATAAATTGACCCAAACTATGAAAACCTATGAATGTGAACACAAAATACAAGCATAAATATTAAAGCAATAACATAAAGTGATACAATTATCAACACAACTTGATATTGAATCAATATGAACACAAATATGACAAAACACTTCAAATTAACAACGTTTATTTAAATCTGTACATCGGAACACATAAAATATGAACAACAAATACAAACAGAAACGTTGAAACGACATAAAACATACAAACATATAAACTTTGATATAAATATAAACAACAAATGGATGACGAAATAAACATTAAGTGACACAAAATATGAAAGCTAATTGATATTACAGACAATTTGAACAATATATTCAAACATTAATAGTAAAAGATCGACATTAAACGATACAACATATATATGTGAACACCTAATACAAACAGAAACGTTGAAACATCAACATCAAGTGACACAAACATATGGACATTAACAGGAATATTTTTTTTTTTTTTTTTTTATATGCAGATACTGATTATTTTCAATGCAAATAAAACATTTGTCTATACAAGACATTATAATCATAACTAAATTGAAATACAATTAAAAATCTATCAAAAGTAAATAAATATATAAATCAATAATAAAAAAAAATGAACATGAAAAATAGAAAAATGCAATTTGTTTCAATAATAAAATTGAAATTTAAATTAAAATGTAGAACAGAGATTTAAACTTTTATTTCCTTCTCCAAACACATCATTCTCTTTTTGTTTAAAACATATTATGCAAATACGAGTCATCGGCAGGAAGAGTGATGTAATAGTTGTCCAATTAAAAATACGTAATATACAAGTGACTGAAGAACACACCTGTCACCTCGACCAGGTGATAATTTGCCGGAGGGCATCATAAATCATTTTTGTAGTTCTTTAAAATCTTTAATTGAGCATTAAATATTATTTGTTTTTTATAGCAAATGTGATCGAGATTGATGTATTCCCAGGTTTTACACCCGAGTTATACGTGGAACATTCTTATTATAATACACTATACAGGTTCCGAAATCTACATTTTGTTATATTTATTTTAATCTTAACTTAAAATTGTTAAAATTAAAACATGTTTGGGGGAAAATGAGGATAACAACCTGCAATGAATGATGATAATACAACATCCGGGTTATCCAATCATCATTGATTATTCATTTTCACAGAAATTTAGCGATTTTCAAATCAAATTGGAAGTAACAAAACTACAAATTAAACTGTTCTTATATAGATTTTCTGTTACAGTAATCTTTCATCTTCCGCTGTATATATGCATAAATGTAAATCATGTCGATTTAAGACGTTTTCTTGTTTGTTTTGTATCTAGTATTCATATTTTATCGTAAATATACATAGCTACAATAAGAGTTATTGAGTCTGTCACACCGTAATTTCAAATCAAATTGGAAATAATTTAGACTGAAATTAAACTGAAATGTTATGCATCATTTTCAAGATTACGTGGATAACAGCATAAATTAGATATAAACAACGGTTTTCGAGAAAATTCTAAATATTTGATCCATTCTCGTGTTTTCTTTGTATTTTTTTATCGAGTGAAATCGTGGTTCATTACGTCATCAAAGTCACGTGATGACCATAATAGCTGGCCATGATCTCTAATCTTTGGGGGTATATACAGTCATTCTATAGCAGGGAAGTTAAAACTTTAGGAGGAATAAGTATGACGGACAGAGGCACTGAAAATAGTCGATAACAATTTCTCTCATTCTTATGTTGAGGAATAACTTGTTTTAAGTAATTCGTATTGTTCTAGCTTAAAATACAACTTTTAATTTGCGGAAACTAATAATAAACATTTAAAAAAATTCTTGAACAGTATGAGCCAAATGCAATATTGGAATCGACGACAATTTGAAAAAGTCAGTTTAAAAAGGAAATCTGATGGGTCATTGATCACCATTTTTTGTATGAATTCATAAAAGTTGAATCACATGAATTACATTGCAAATTCGTTGATTTTCAGACAGCTTTCTGTATCGATTCAGAAAAAAAATAGATATAGCTTTTTAAGGATGTGGTAAAAATAAAATTGAATAAATCTACTGTTTTAAATTGAAACAACAAATAAAAAGAGCGTTAATAAAGGCATTACGTCAGCTGAATATATTGATAGGTAATGACCCTTGTTTTCAAGATATTTTACATTTCAAAATAGCAGGAAAAGGCTCTCTTGAACTTTAGTATAACATGGATTCATTATTGATTTCTTTCACAAGGAATTAAAATTTACAACCTAGTGAAATATTGTTAAATGACCTTAAATAAGGTATACTGAGGCTTTTGAGGACAAAAAGGGTGCAATGGGGCAAAATATATTGCATATAAATACCAAATAAAATCTGAAAAATCCGATTTCGTAATCCAACCTAACTTTAATCTTAATCTTGAAAAAAGTCACACCAAGATTAAAAATGACGTCCAACGTCCCCTGCAAGAAGTTACATTCAATGTGTAAAATATAATCGTACAAAACATTATTAAGAAGAAGTTATCTGTAAATGAAAATATTGATGTTCTTCTATGCTGATTTTATAAGCAGGCAACTCTGCTGATAGATGTAAAATCTGTTGAATTGTTATTTCTAAATATTATAAAACTTGATGTCTAAAAAGCATTAGATTATGAATCTATTTTTTTTATATAAATTTTTACTTTTTATATTTTGTGTTTACAAAGTAAAATAAAACTATAATACTTGATATCTTTGTAGAGGTTTACAAAAAAGTTAATGGCAAAATATATCTTTGCATCTATATGTAAAAATATCTAGAGCTGAAAAAGTAGAAAGTTCAAAATATAGAATTTAGTTTTTCATATTTTATTATTCGGTGAATTGTAAACTATTTCATTCTGGCATTTAATATCCTATATGTTTCAGACTAAAACCTTTATTCTATTCAGTTTTATATCATATCATTTCTGGGTCTGCGATTTTCATATCCTGCATTTTTAAGTACATTTTTAAACATTTCAATGTCACGCATACTTAGAATAGTTTCTTCTGCCACATCAGTATCTTTATGTTTTAAAAAGTTATAGCATTTAAGGATGGTCACTCCTCAAGTTTATTATTATTATTATTTTTTAAAGAATTTCTTGACTTTAATCAACAACTTATTGTTAACAAATGTCCTTGGTGGTACAACAATCCCACCAAGGCTCTTCCCTGAATTATTAGTCACATAACCAAACCAGGGGATTTGGTATGTGAAGAAGACATGTTAATAACATTTACCATATTTTTGTTAGTGTGATAATACAAATGTAGAAGCAAAAAACTTGTAATTGAAACATTAATTTAACAATACAACATCTCATATTTATTCACAAAAATGAGTTTTACTTTAAATATTTTTGATAAATAAAGATAAGAATAAGGATAAGAGCCGTCGTCCCCAAAGTCCAAGGGCACCGAGACAACAGCTCATTTGGCACTGGATTCAAGTTGTCCGGGTGTCCTTGGTCCATAAGGGATGCCTCGCTCCCCTCTCTATTCGCTTTAATTTGTAATTAATATTTTTCGTAGATTCTTAATAAAAGGGTCATCCAATATTTTTTTATCGGGACATGTATACAATTGTTCTTCAAATTCTTTCTCAAACAAATCGAAAACATTTATATTCTTTGTTTTAAGGTCTGAAATATAATGGCATTTATAAATTTCAAACAATACAACCGTTAAAAAGAGATTTAGCCCATCATATTTTCTACAATTAATTTTATAGCCAAATACCAGGAAATTCATATCTATGACGTGTAATCCGATCTTACATTTATTTAGAATGTCTTTGATTTTTTTCCAAAATAAATTATAATAGGTGCAAGTAATAAAAAAGTGTTCGTAATCTTCTGTTACATTACATATATTGCATTCATTATTGTCAGTGACTTTCCATTTTTCTAAAAGGTCTTTACAGGGTAAAATAAAATGCAGAAGTTTCCACCGAAAGATTTTAAGTTTATTCGTCCACAAGATAGTAAATATAAAATGCAAAGTATACTTTAATTTTAAAGACAAATCTTCGATTTGTAACCGAGTTTGCCATTTTGAAAATCCTAATGGTTTCTCATATACTTTTAACCTCAATATATTGTAAATTTCTTTTGAAGACATCTTCTCCAAGTCAAATTTTTGTTTTTTGATATTTTCCAAATATAATTTTGTGTTTGTTTGCACTATGGTTTTGAAAGAATCCTCTTGTTTTAAAACATAAACCCATTTCACCGGAATTGCTTTAATCAATTTTGAATATTCCGAAAACCAGTTTGATAAAGTTGAAAGTTTATTCATTATATAAACCTGGGAAATTCTACCTTGACTGTCGATTAGATCATTAACAAAAACTATATTGTCTTTGATCCAATTTGGATAGATTAAAGATTTCCCCCCTAACTTAATGAATTTATTCCCCCAAATTATTTGTTGCCTGATATCTTTCATTTTTGTTGGTTCTGATTTGTCAATTTGGTTTGCCTTTATCCATGCTTTAACGATTTGTAAATAAAAATCTGATAGTACATCTTTAATTCCGTTAATAAGATTTAAATTATCAAAATTCATATTCAAAATAATGAAATTAGACCCAAATTTATTAAAGTAGTATTTTGGTATTATTTTCCAATTTGCATTACAGTCATTTGTGTAAATTAATTTTTTAACCCAGCCGATTCTAATTGCATCAATATAATTATCAATATCAATCATTTTCAAACCCCCCTTTTCATAATCCAGACAAAGTGTATTCCGTTTAACTTTTTCCTGTTTTCTGTTCCAAATGAATTTATAAATAAGTGTTTTAAACTTAGATAAATAGGTACTGTCAATGTCGGTAACTGAAGCTACATAAGTAATATTTGGCAAAATCAATGACTTTACTACTGTAATTCTTCCAATCATAGTAAGATTTCTTTTGTTCCAATCATTTACTAATTTTTCAGATTTCAGATAATATTTTTCTAAATTTAATCTCTTACACTTTTCCTTCTCGTGACCAAAATATACCCCCAAGCATTTTATTGGCTCTTGAGTCCATTTTATATTCCCTATCTTCTCTTTGCAGTGTTTTAACCTCCCTAACCACATGCCCTCTGTTTTATTCCTATTTAATTTAAGACCAGATAATGAACCAAATATTTCTATTAAATTAAGTGCACAACAGACTTCTTGTTTTGTACTAACAAAGACAGAAGTGTCATCTGCTAACTGGCTAATTTTCAGACTATGTGTTTTCCCATCAACTTTTATTTGAATTCCCTTTATATTTGTATCTTGTCTAAGTCTACATGCTAGTATTTCTACAGCAATAATGAAAAGTATACAACTTGCTGGACACCCTTGTCGGATCCCGCGTTGTATGTTAAAGGGACTTGAAATCCATCCGTTATTTAGTATACATCCTTTTATATCCTTATACAGTGTTTTTATCCAACTTATAATCGAATTTTGAAATCCAAATTTAATTAAAGATTTATACATGAATTCCCATTCTAAAGAGTCGAAAGCTTTTGAAAAATCAAGAAATAAAATAGCCCCATCCACATTGAATTTATCTGAATAATCGATCATATCTTGAATTTGTCTAATGTTAAAACCTATATATCTATTACGAATGTAAGCATTTTGGTCATTGTGTACTATCTTATATAGAATTGGTTTTATTCTTTGTGCTATTGTATAGGCAATAATCTTTGTATCAACATTAAGAAGTGTAATTGGACGATAATTATCAAGAACAAAAGGGTCATCTTTTTTATAAATTAGTGTAATTGATCCCAATTTTTGTAGTGCAGTTAATTCTTTATTTTCATAACATTTATTGAAAACACTTACTGCAAAAGAATCAAGATATTTCCAGAAAGTTCTATAAAATTCTACGGATAGCCCGTCAATCCCAGGAGATTTGTTTAATTTCATACTAAACACATACTTTGTACATTCCTCAATTGAAAATTTACCCTCTAAATTATGTCCGTCATTTTCTGATAAAATACAATCAACATTTGTATTTTCTATATATTCATTTATTTTCTGAACATCAGGGTTTTGTGATGTATACAGATTACTGTAATAATTTTTTTCTATATCCAAAATTTTGTTTTGTTCATGAACTAAATTCCCTTGATCATTTTTTAAAGAAGTAATATTTTTCTTAGTTTGCCTGGTTTTTTCTAATCCCAAAAAGTATTTAGAGTTTTTTTCCCCTTCTTCAGCCCATCTTGCCCGCGATCGAATTTTTGCCCCATTTACTTTATCTGAATATAATTTCCCTAAGTCTTCTTCTATAGTATCAATTTTGCCAGAAATGTATGTAATGTCTTCAGTGTTCCTGTCAGAAGTATCATCTATGATATTATATAATAATTTAAAATTTTTTTCTAGGTTTAAAATTTCATCATTTCTTTCTTTTGATCTTTTTTTACAATATTTTATAGTTAAATCCTTAACATCTATTTTAAATAGGTCCCATAATACCATTAATTCTTTATTTTGAGAATTTTGTTTGTATTTATTTATTAAATTAATTATTTGTTCTTTATATTTTTCTTCACCCAATATACTTGTGTTAATTTTAAAGTAACCTTTACCTTTATTTTTACAACTATGATTTATTTTTAATGAGATGGCCTGGTGGTCAGTATAGTTAATGACAACTGGCCTAATATCAGCTTTTAATATTTTTGGCCTTAAATCATTGTTAACTAAGAAGTAATCTATTCTACTAGCAATATCCTTATTGTTTTTTCTTCTCCATGTATATTGATATATTTTTGGATTTAATACTCTCCAAATGTCTATTAGATTAAATTTCTTAATAAGAATCTTTAAACTATTTACAGTTTTATTCATTTTCTTATTTCTAGTATTATTCCGTCTATCCATATTACTTAAGGTTTCGTTCATATCCCCTCCTATTATTAAAATACCCAATGCATATTTCTCAATAATACCTGTTACCTTTTTAAAGAATGTTTTTCTATCTTTTTCATAATTTGGTGCATACAAATTTACCAGGGTGATGACACTGTCATCAATTTCAATATTCAACATAATTATTCTGCCATCGTTATCTTTATATTCATCTATTATTGAGTGATTAATATTACTTTTAATAAATATAGATACCCCCCTAGAATTAGAATTTCCATAGCTACTGTAAATATGGCCCTTAAAACCCCTTTTGAATTCAACAGATTTTTCTGCAGTGAAGTGTGTTTCTTGAGCAAACAAAATATTGCATTTTTGCTTTTCAGCCCATAAATATAATCTTTCCCTTTTATCTTTTTGTCCCAACCCCTGACAGTTCAGAGAACAAACATGTAATGTACTACTCATATTGAAACGTACAGAATAGATGTATAATTAGCATAACACAAGTCACAAACATCGATCAAATATACAAATAAACACCATGTATAAAGTAGAATACAACACATTGAACACAAGGCACAGACATCAAACGAACATACATGTAAACATTGTAAATAAGGCAAAACACCACTCACTATATTAAATTTTATTTTCCGGTTTAACCCGTTTCTAAAAATACTGACTGATATAAACAAATTTGTTTCGACCTTGAACCGTATATTTATTAAATCGGTCAAACAAAAAAGAGAACTTGTGCGGTTATGCGGATGTAAACTTGGATTCTATTGGCTGATTAACCACCTGCTAAATAACCATGTCCACCCTACACAAGACAATCAATAATCATTATAATGTAGTGTTTTACCTACATGTAGACCAAAGTCATTCAAAAGCCTACATATAAGAATTGTACATAAGGACAAAATTCACAAACATGCATTAAGCATGGATAAATAAACATATCGTAATTAAAGTTTAACATAGTTTACTTCCACGTAATGTAAAACTAATTTCAGCCTGATATTTACATTAAAAAATTAAAATATGAAATACATCTTTACGTGGAATAACATGTAAATTATATGAAATATTTTATTTGCATTCATTTTCAAAGGTTTTCGCTCCATGTATAACGAAAACGCCATGTAAACTTTATCATGTTTATACAACATGAAAAATCAATACATCATTCGGCTTTGTATTGTCCAGAGTACGCGGTCAGTCGACATAGCGTTTATGTGTATAATCGTGTAGTTATATGTAGGTCATTTTGTAATAATCGTTTTCTTAGTTAAACACAAACAGGTTTGCATAACCGCACAAATATGTTATCATGCATTGAACCAACTAATATGATTATTTAGATAGTGTCGAAAATGGTTGAACGGCGCGACCTGACAAGGTCTTGAATAGCGAATGAGCTGTGAGATGTAAACCTCATATGCCGGCGCTGTTGGGATGTTGCTACAAATAGAAGGGAAGTTTACTATTGGAAAGGTGAAGTAATCGCGTTTGTCGTACAGCTTAGTTTGAAGTCTACCTCTGTTGTCAATTTCAAGGTGAAGGGCAAGGAACGAGGCTAATGTAGAAGTGTCTGTGGTATCCTTAATTTCGAGCTCTTTTGGAGAGATCAAATGAAGAAAATGAAGAAGTCCGTTATTAGTAGAAGTCAGCAACTCGTAATACATCAGTAGACGGCGTTGTCCCCAGACTACCACTGTGATTCAAACGAGATTTCGTGCGAGAAGACAAAAATAGTAGAAAAAAATTCATGGCCAGAAAATAAATATTGCATTGTGGGTACAGTTAATATATGCAAAATCCACAGGGACAATTTATATTCTCTGCGTGTCAGACTCTACTCCGTCAGATTTCAGATAAATATGATAATTATTAACCGATTGATAACAGAAGTATAAAATAGATACAACGTAAACGGTTAAAAATCAATATAATAAAAAGGAAAAAAATGTCCACTATAGCAAGTTTTCTACTATTAAGAGAAAGTAGACTAAATTGCCGAAAGTAATGTTTACATGGTGAATAAAGGATATGGAGTAAATGCACATGAGACAAAGTCTCTACAAATACATGGTAAAAAACAAGCAAAGGAACAACGCTTTTATTGTTGTTCTTCATCTTGAAGTCACCATGAGGCCTTCAACAATGAGCTTTGCTCATACCTCATAGTAAGTTCAAGACGGCCCCTAGCACCGATTTAAGCGGAATTCTTTGCTAATTGTCGAGCAACGCTACATCCATGTCTTTCTTGGTCATGGGTGCGGGAATGTCAACAAACATCAATTAAACTGGCAAAGTGCTCTTACAATCACTGTCATCCTTTGCCCGACAAAAGCACTAGTGTCTTAAGCTAGTGGACAACTACAACATATAGACAAACACAGGGCACTCATCAAGTCGAATGTAAGAAATGTTTAAAACTGAATAAGAATTCATGGTTTCTTTTTCAGTTTGTAAACTTTTTTGTTTATCAATTATCTGACATTAAAATTATGGGTAGCATGCCGAGTAAATACCTCGGAATTACTTTGTGAAGTTGTTAAATCACTTTATTATGTATTAATGCAATAAGTGCGTAACAATGGTTTATAAAGGAACAGATCCTGGCCGAATATATATCAACTTTTATTATAAAATAGTGGGGTCGCAGAGATTGTCTCAACAAATACTTGAATATTTTTTTTTCATGCCGCATAGCAAACAAGAAAATAAAGCTTAGCTTTGTTACAACCGTTTTTGTAATAAACAACCGTTTTTGTAATAAATTTTTTTCCTATGAAATTTTTATGATTAAATGCTTCAGTTGTATTAATTAAGTTATGAAAAATTGAAAATTAGCAGAACAAACTATGAAAACGATACTATAATTCAAGTTATTACAAAAAACGTTATTACAAAAACCGTTACGAATGTGACAACCGTTTTTGTAATAATTACCATTTTTGCAATAATTGTTTTTTTCGTATCAACCGTTTTTGTAATAATTTTTTTTATGCCTCCAATACTTGTTCCCTTGCTTTAGTTGTATACTTCTATTGATGAATAATATAAACTAGTGTCCCTGATATTGGAAATGAAATTATTATAAAAAGCGTTATTACAAAAAACGTTGAATGCGTCTCAACCGTTTTTGTAATAAACAACCGTTTTTGTAATAAATCTTTTTCCAATGGAATTTTCATTATTAAATGCTTCAATTGTCTTATTTTATTGATGAAAAGTGTAAAGTTAGCAGAACAAAGTATGAACACGATATTATAATTCAAGTTATTACAAAAAACGTTATTACAAAAACCGTTACGAATGTGACCACCGTTTTTGTTATACTCATCCATATTTGCAATATTTTTTTTGTATCAACCGTTTTTGTAATATTTTTTTCCTTATCAAACACATGTTTCCCTGCTTTAGTTGTATACATTTATTGATGAATAATGTAAACCTATCAGAAAAAAACTGAGCTCCTGGTATGGTATATATAACAAAAAAACGAGGTTACTGTAAAATTTATTTCTGCATATGCGCATTTCGACAACTTATGTCTCTTCAGTGCAGATAACATAAAATATTTGGAAATCCATATACCGAAACATGTGTCAAATCTGATAGAGAACAAATTACCAATAGAATCTAAATAGGAAAGCTAAAAATCAGCTAAAGACATAGCTATGCAAGAGGGAGATGCTCCTTAGTTTGAACAAAATTTTCTTAAATTTAGATATTGCAATTTTTCAAATAAAATCGGTTTTCGGGCCCGCACCAAAGTACTGGCTACTGGGTTGTTGAATACCCTCGGGACTAACAGTCCACCAGCAGAGGCATCGGCCCAGTGGTAATAAATAACAAAATACCGAGGTTACTGTAAATTTTATTTCTGCATATGCGCATTTCGACAACTTATGTCTCTTCAGTGCAGATAGCATCAAAATATTTGGAAATCCATATACCGAAACATGTGTCAAATCTGATAGATAACAAATTACTAACAGAATCGAAATAGGAAAGCCAAAAATTCAGCTAAGGACAGAGCTATGCAAGAGGGAGATGCTCCTTAATTTTTTTACAAAATATTCATAAATTTAGATATTGCAATTTTCCAAATAAAATCGGTTTTCGGGCCAGCACCGAAGTACTGGCTACTGGGTTGTTGAATACCCTCGGGGACTAACAGTCCACCAGCATCAAATTATTACAAAAAGCGTTATTACAAAGACCGTTAAATGCGGGACAACCGTTTTTGCAATAAAGACAGTTTTTGTAATAAACGACAGGTCTGTTTGTATGAAAAGGAAAAAGAGATAAGCAAAAGATATAAACAATTGATTCTCTTTCTCCGAGACCAAGTTATGAAATAAACAACGAAAAATATTAAACACAGTAATGTAAAGGTGTTGGAATTCTGGGCATCCTCATTGAAGAGAAAAAGACCGTAATTCATCGTGTCGATTTTTGAAGATGGACGCTTAAAATCTAAGTTATATGACAAACGTAATGATTTTAACTTCCCAATTGCGAATTTTCCCTTTCTGAGCAGCAATATACCTACCTCTCCAGCCTATGGAGTGTACATTTCACAGTTGATTCGTTACTGTCGCGCATGTAGTTTATACAGTGATTTTTTGAATAGAGCAAAAACACTGTCCAAAAAGTTGCTTAGTCAGGGATTTATTCAGCCTTTGTTGCTTTCATCCCTTCAGAAATTTTATGGCCGTCACCATGATATCATTGACAGATATGACGTGTCTGTGTCCCAAATGAAAACGGAAATTTTCAGCTAGATTTCACGGATTTGACATAACCGGTTTTGACTCTACCCTGGATTGACTCACTGATAGTGTGACGGGTGCCGCTAGCGGAGCAGGACATGCTTACCCTTCCGGAGCACCTGATGTCACTCCCGGTTTTCATGCGAGTTCACACTATGAGTGCCTTAGTTTTTAATGTCGTCTTTTTATTTCCGTGCATTACAGCTGTCTCACGTCCTTTTTTTTTGTCTTTGTTTTTCTCTGTTGCCGTTTTTGCCATGTCTTTGGATTTCCATTTTTGTAATCTTCGCTTCCCTTGTTCCTACGGTATTCTACTGCCGTTGTTTTTGCAGCATAAACTTATTACATAACAAGGAAGTTTTTACAAAAAGGTTATAATTGAAAGCACGCGATGGAATGGGTAACAGACATTTTTGAAATAATCGTTTCTCATGAAAGCAATGTTGTTATACTTCAATTGTCGACCTATATTGATGAATATTGTTAAACTAGTAGAAAAACTATTTCCCTGGTATAGTAAATGAACTTATTACAAAAAGCGCTATTGCAAAAAACGTTGAAGAAGTGACAACCGTTTTTGTAATAAACAACCGTTTTTGTAATAAATATTTTTCCTATGACATTTTCATGGTTAAATGCTTCAATTGTCTTATTACATTGAGGGAAAATGTAAAATTAGCAGAACAAACTATGATTATGATATTATTATTCAAGTTATTACAAAAAACGTTACGAGTTCCTATCGTTATTTATGTTTGTCTCTTGTTTTCATTATTGTTTTTCTGGTGCAGTTTGCTCGTAAATTGTGGCATGTGATTGTAGTTCCTGGCCATTGTAAGTTTTTGCTGTTATCCTATTTTTGTAATTTTACGAACACGATATCATTTCTCTCTGGACATTTGAAATTTATAAAATAGAAAATATAAAAAAAAGGCTGTTATAGTTAAAATATCTTTGTCTCTGAAAAAATTTACGTACATTTTTGTATTTGTTCACAACAATTTGAAGATCCCGAAACGTGAAACTTTTCATTTCAATAAAAGGTTCCCATAGTGACTTCAAGATGAAAAACAACAACAAAGGCGTGGTTCTATTGGTTGATTTTACCATGTATTTGTTGAGACCTTGTCTGATCTACTCTATATCCTTTCATTATTAATTAGCCTAATCCATAATTATAGTACCATGAACAAATGTAAAATTGCAAGCATACATGCATAGTGGTTAGTGTATTAAGGTGGAATTTTAGCAAAAAAAATTAAGTGTAGCTAAAGCTTTTGGTGCAATTTGTACAGATTAATAATTACATATGTATCCCATAACTCAGATACAGTACCACTGTTTCTATTTGTACTTCACACATACAAAGTCTGGGGAGACTTGTTTTACTTTTTTATTTTTATTTAGTCTTCCAAACGAAGTGTACACGTATTTGAAGGGGTAACCTCTAATCAGCACCATTAAGATAAAATAATATGGAAGGCAATGATCCAAACAAAGGAAACCTTCCATTCTACAAAAATGTTTCAAATGCATAAAACAAAACTAAATCCGAATAATCAGTAATATGAAATATAGCTTAGGACAAAACTACGATGGGGGACTTAAACCTCACTTTGTAGAATTTGCAAAAATTAAAAAAAAAATTATAAACAAAGTGTAAACATGAGATATACACAATATCTAAGAAAAATAAAAACATATATCTCGACACGGGGAAATATTTTCTTCACAATGTCTAATTTTAAATAACAGAATTTCAAACACACAAAAAAAAAACTTTTTACGAAAAAAAAGTCGCGAAAAGTGTAAAGAGCCAGAACGAATAAGCAATAAGTTAAAGATGTAGGAGGATATAAATAGGAAAAATGAAAGGATATGGAGTGAATGTATATATGACAAAAACTCACACGATACATGGAAAACTCCAGTTTATCAAGGACAGGGCTTTTATTCCTGTCTTCATCTTGATGTCGCCTGAAGGTCTTCAACTAGAGGTGAACAATATTCACCCCCTCAAGCGAGATCAAGAAGGCCCCTAGCGTGCACTTAAGCGGTATTCTTGACAAAAAATATATCAAGTACACTCCCTTGCTCCACACCCGCCATGGAGTGCCAAGTTGGGCGATGCTCAGGGTTATCCAGCTGAAAGCACCAGGGTTACAAGTAGAGAATAAAAATGTTGAGCAACATCGATCGCAGTTAAAATATGTCATTGAAGCAACACGTGTCGGGAGCGGTCAATGAGAAAAAAGTAAATTCGAGCAATGTATGTCTACAAATATTTGTACACTTCATTCAAATGTTTTTCGGGAGGGGGAAATCGGTGACTCGAACAATTGTGTCGCTGTTTCAAAATGACTCAGAGATATGTCAAAACTACTTCTACAAATTTTTTCATCCCGTTCTTTCAGAGGAGAGTTTTTGCATCCGTCTGATCGTCAGTCCTAAACGATGTGACTACTCCAACATTTTTGAATTTATTGTTTTACTTTTTTCATAGAATTGATACACATGTGCTGCTGACTGCAATAAGCTTCCGGATTTTTGATAGTGGTTTTCACCAGCTTCAATGCAAACAAGAGGCTCCCAACTGTAGATTTTGACACATGTTATATGTGACGCGAACTACGCCTGCACTTTTGAATTTAGGGATCTAATTTTATTGTAGAATTGTTGCATATCGTGTGTAAATGTACACTAAGTTCTCCGATTTTTTTTTATCTTTATCATGGTGCCAAACAAGAGGCCCAAGTTGTCGATTTAGGCAAAGTTCCAAGATGCAGATTTTGACACACGTGGCATATGACGCAAAATCCTCCGACGTTTTTGAATAAAGGGTTTATGGGATTCAATTTTCATGCGGAATTTAGTTTATAGCCTGTAGATTTGGAATTTCTTTTTTATTTTTGATTCCAGTTCCAACTTTGGTACATTTCCTGAAAATGTCGGTGACACATATTTTCTTGGAATTTTTATTTTTTTCTATTCTGCTAACTTGGACAAGTGTTTGATAAAAAAATCGAAATTCTGACAACTTAAGATTCTGAAAGGATGTGAAACTTTGGTAAATTTCCTGAAAGTCTCAAATACCACTGATATTAAGGAATTCTACCTAGCAAGCGTACTAAAATAATTTGTTAAGTTTAGGATAAACTTTTTGATCAATTGGGTTTCAAAAAATATTTTTTCCTGAAAATCTCAAAGACCACTTATTCTTTTCGGAATTCTACCTAGCAACCAAACTTAAATAATGTGATGATAAATTTCCTGAAAGTCTCGTCTCAAAGACCAATTTAATCATTTGTTTCCTTTAGGACAAACATTTTCATCAATTAGATGTCAGAAATTTTTTATTGCAATTTTGGTAAATTTCCTGAAATACCACTTACCTTTTAGAATTTTGCCTAGTAACCATACTTACACACACGTTTTCAACAATCAAAATTCAAAAAGAAAAAAAATGACAATTTGGTATATATTTCCTAAAAGCCCCAAGCACCATTTTTTTTAATTCTAACTAACAACCATACCTAAAGCGTTTGTTTTTATCAATTTGATTTCAAAAGTATTTGCTTCCAATTTTGGTTATTTCCTGTAGGTCTCATAGACCACTTATTTTTTGGAATTCTACCAAGCAACCTTACTATCATAAATTGTTTCTAGTAGAGCAAAGATTTGCATTGACAGATTTCAAAATATTGGTTTCCAGTTTTGGTGCATTCCCTTTTCTTTCTAGTAACATTCCAAAAGCACCAGCATATGGAGTTAACATCTCACAACTCATTCGCGGAATAGTTATAAGTGTTTACACAGTACTTTTTTATGTACAATGTAGACAGAATTTGTAATAATCATACGTAAAAAAGGCAAAACCAAACAAAAATATGTCAAGAACTGATGACTGACTTGCTCGTCAAACCATATTCTTGTGTTAAATGTGTCAAAACAATGTTTTGCAAGTAAGTTTTATTATTTCGATGATAAAATGTTTTTTCCTTTATTTCTACGCATGTGACACCACTGTTATGCTATATGCCTGATTCTTGAATGTACTGGCGTTTAAAGACTATGAGTTTATAACTGTTATGATTGTACTATGCAATTGTGTTATAGTGGTCGTTAGACCATGTTTTTCTGTTCAATTATACTATTAGAGATCTGAAAGTTTCTAAAGGATATTTCGGGTCTCTACTAAACAAAATCCTTATTGATATTGGTTAAACAACCCTCAATTCAAGATAAGGGTAGAGTCGCGTCGCTTGGCATCTGTCGTCCATCCTACCGATGAGGACAACGTTCGAAGAACTCATTTTATTTTAGCTCACCAAAGGCCAGGTGAACTTTTGCCATCACTCGGCGTCCGTCCGTTCACTTTTATTCAAAGATCTTCTCCTCTTAAACTGGGCCAATGCTTACCAATTTTAATCTGAATCATTACTAGGGTTTTCACTTTCAAGTTTGTGATTTTTATGTCCGTAGACCAAACAACATGGCCGCTCTTACTAGAAATAGAGCATAGGGGTTAATTGATGTTTTCTGCAAATTACTCCAAAACCGTTACAGATATCAAAATTTTGGCCCTTTCCTATAAAATTGTCGTTTTTTTTTCTTACTTTTAGTCTTATATTTTGAAAAT
>MJUU01030795.1:0-12737 GCA_002080025.1 Modiolus philippinarum
ATCATCCGCTCAGTAGCTTAAGTTTACTTTAGCCATGAGAATAAAGAACCAAAAGGAACGCATACCGGCTGGGACGTCTCCTGGGTTAAAAAGGTCCCTTACCGATGAAGCTATGGACACAGGTTCATCGGGACAACCAGGTGTCCTGAGTCAGTCAACGCTTCCCTTGTTCCTTCGGTATTCTACTGCCGTTGTGTCAGCAAAGAATTCCATTCAAACCGGTGCTAGAGGCCATCTTGAATTTACTATGAGGTATGAACAAGGCTCATTGTTGAAGGCATGTGTGGTCAATTCAAATACATACAACAAGTTGCAATGGCAAATTTGTATATTCAATAATACAGTGAAAAAAATAACAGTAATGATAAATAAAGTCATACCTATCTTGTGTTAACAGCACAGCGGGTAGCATGACTTGGTACAATAGGGTTGTCTAATTGTGCATATGCCTGCATCTTTGATGGTAGGTCAGCTTCCAGGCAAAATTAGGTCACTTGACCCACACTTTCCGCTTGAGTTACTTACATTCAAGTTTACGTCCTGGTTAAGATCTCAGTTACTGTAGATGGTATGATCATCTAACCTTGCACATTCCTGTATTTCTGATCGTAGGTCAGCATGCAGGCAATATTAGATCACTTTGACCTACATTGTCTGCTTAAGTAATTTACATTTCAGTTTATGTCTGAGTTCAGATCTCTATCACTATGCATGGTAGGGTCATCCTACCTAGCAAATGCATGCACCTCTGACAGCAAGTCAGCATCCAATCTTAGGTACCTAGGATCATCTATTCTAACCTTGCATATGCATGCATCTCTCTATGTAAGTCAGCATCCAGGTAAAATTAGTTCACTTTGGCCCATATTTTCTGCTTGAGTAACTTCATGCAAGTTTTTATCTGAGTTCAGATCTCGGTCATTATATTTGGTAGGAACATCTAACCTTGTACATGAATACATCTCTGATGGTAGGTATATATAAGGTCATGATGACCCACATTTTCAGCTGAAGCAACTAACATTTAGATTTAGGTGCGAGTTCATAACTTAGTTACTGTATAAAATAGAATTCTGCAAGGTTTCTTGCTTATGCAAATGATGAATTAGGTTCCAGTTGGATGATTTTTATTCAGAATTATGGCCATTGGCCATAGTAAATTTTTGAAAAATGTCAGTTTCCCACCTTTTCTTTACAGTGTGTCAACATATAGTGATATGATATTTGGTATGTGGTAGTGGTTTTATAAGTTACAGGTCAAGATCAATAGGACGATTTTTTTGAAGGATTATGGCCAATGGACTTAATAAATTTTTTAAAAATATATCAATTTTTTCACCTTTTCTTTGCAATGCTTGAACATGCTGATTTGATATTCGGTAATTGTACATGATTGTATGTTTATAAGTTACTGATCAGGTTGAAATTTGTTTCCAATTGAATTATTTATTTTTTTTTTTTTTGAGAATTAGGCCTTTTGACTTAAACATTTTATTATACCCCCGTAAACAAAGTTTGGGGGTATATAGGAATCACCCTGTCCGTCTGTCCGTCCATGTACCTTATCAGCGCATGTTCTCCTAAACCATTGCTTGGATTTTGATGAAATGCTACACAGTTCTAATATACCACCTGAAGATGTGCACGATGCAGTATTGTTGCTGTCCGAAATTTTTAAGGGGTAATGATTTGTCTTCGAGTATTTTCTGGAAAAGGGGGGAGGGGTGAACTTTGTCAGCGCATATTCTCCAAAACTGCTGCTTTGATTTTGATGAAATGTTGCACAGGTTTTGTACACCACCTGAAATTGTGCATAAAATAATATGGCTGCTGCCCAAAATTTTGAAGGGAAGATAATTCGGTTTGAATATGTTTTGGAAAAGGGGGGATGTGAACCTTATCAGCGCATGATCTCCTAAACGGGCACTTGGATACTGATAAATTTTGATACAGTTGTAGTATACCACATGAAGATGTGCATGAATTTATATAGTTTCTGTCTGAAATTTTGAAGGGGAGATATTTGTCTATGAATATTTTCTGGATAAAAAGGGGAGGTATATCATTGTATCAATACTTGTATTGTGTCCATATTTGAACTGTGTCCATATACATTTAAATTTACACTAGGGTTCAATTAGCGGGGATATTTCTTGCTGCCATTGGCGACAGCTCTACTTATGAAAGCGATGACTGCGCAAAGTAGAACTAAAAAACTGAAAAATATCCATTCCTTTAATAATATAATTAAGAAAAATAATCAAAAATGCTTAGAATACAATTATAAATGTAGCGAAAAAAATATTCTAAACACAAATTCCGTCGTTATGCTAAACCAATAACAAAATACCGAAGTTACTGTGAATTTTGATTCTGCATATGCGCATTTCGACAACTTATGTCTTTTCGGTGCAGATAAAATCGAAGCCTTTGGATGACCATCAACTCAAAGATGTTTAAAACTGATAGAGAACAAATAACCAAAACGACCTAAATGTAAAGCCAAAATTAGCCAAGAACAGAGCTTTGCATGAGGGAGATACTCCTTAGTTTTCAACAAAATTTAGGAATATATTAATATGCAAAGAGTGGTATGCTGTGCAAGCATGACCATTTGAAACATTGTGAGAGAAAAACATAATAATATTGCACCTTTTTATTGGAATCACTAGTATTATACATGACTTGTTGCCATATTTAAGGTTGGTACTCTCTTACTCTCTAAGTATATACATCTCAAACGTTCTGAAGGATTGTACTCTGGATTTGGTGTATCCAGGGGTTTTGGTGACATTTAGACGGTGCTGCCTTCAGCAAACTAGTCTCATTTTTATGCTCTTGGGTTTAATTTCTGAACCGTGAAAGTTGATACAAGTTCTATCCATTATTTTTATTCCATGGTGGAAAAGTATGTGAGAACCGAACAGTCAGTCTAAAAATTGATAATCCACAGACAATGGCAACATCGGAAACACGAAGACACAAAGAAAAAAGGAAACTCACACACAGATGAACAACACGGACCCACATAAAACCATGGGCGATATCAGGTGTACCGGTAGAGAAAGCATTTCCTGCTTCTTGTAAGACACCCGCCGTGTTGAACATGTCAGATTCAGTAGTAAAGTCAAATCAAGTAAAGGTAACAACAATCTTAAGAAAACTTATAGATGAGGAAATAATTGGACAGATGTAGTTATAAAACAGGAACATATAACAGCTGGTGTTGGAGGATATTGAACACAATGAGCCAAAAGTTTCTAAGTGAAGATGTAAACATTCGCAGTACCCCTTTGGAATCACTGATGCAAAGGAGACATAAAATATAGCAATACAACCCTTCTATATTAACTGGTATGAATGTGCAAGCTACCTCTCATTTTAGGCCACAAACGCTGCATGAAGCATGCTTATTTCATGACAGATTAGACACGCCATAACATTGTCTAATTCATAATTACAATGTAATTTTTTATATCATTTAACTGGGTCATCCATAAATTCTTAGTATGCAAACACGACCTGCTATCTTTTTTTATTAATGCAATTTTTTTACACTTATGTCTTGTCGTGTATTTAATGTATTGTTATAAAAACGGAAGTAAATATTTATCATAAAGTACCCAATAACAACAGCGATCACACACCTTTTCTTGTTCTTGATATATCAATAAATCAAGGAAAGTTAAACACTAAAGTTTATGATAAAAAGGATGATTTCTCGTTTCCCTATAGTTAATTGTCCCCATCTCGGCGGCGATGTTCCGTTAGACCCTTCGTACGGGGTCTACATTTCATAACTTGTTCGATATTAACGCGGTTTACAATTCATCACTAGAAATTTAGATCTTATAATCATGAGTAATCAGCTGCTGTCATAGTCAAAAGTAGTAATTGTAGAAACAAATCCATGCTACTTTCACTTTGCATACAACTTTCACTACTGAGTATATGTGAGTTCTTACACACTAAAGTCATCATGAAATGCTTCCTGACTGCTCAGAAGTGACTCTCATCGTATGTTCAAAAATTCAAACTTCATTAATCCACACACGAGATCCGCTTTAATTGCGTCAATCCATTTATTTGCTCTACCATATATTTGTAGAGACATTCACTCCATATCCTTTCACTTGTTTATGCATACCCAAGGACTTGACAGTGACGGGCAAATTGGTAATTTGCATACCCCAGTTGGGTAAGGCGACAGAAATTACTTACTAGGCTTTAAAATTGGCTCATAGCTTTGATGTGTTACTAGACATACATGCCGCTTTGAGAAAATCATATTGCCACACTTCAGGTAAATAAGAAAATTTATGAAATGTTATAAGGGCCGCCTATGGAACATATTTTGTGTCCAAGACAGGATTTAACATAAAGATAGCGGAATGGAAATTAACGCATTCTTCCGAACGATTGCTTTTGTACTTAATTTCTGTTTAACTTGCACTTAACGAATGAATATTTATTTAAGATATGTTTCAATTAAAACGCTACACAACATACATACATCTTTATGACCTTATACATTGCACTGTTTTAAAAGTACAGATACCTATTTATAATTGCAAACCGATAACATTTTGTTTTGTATGCATCTAGATAAAGCAATAGAATTATCAAAGTCAGGCACACAAAATGCACATGAAAATATAATTTCTAGGCAATAAATGTATTGTTTCACATATTTTTGAAAATCGCTTTTTTCCTGAAATTTTGGAACAAGAGCACCTTAATCAATTAGAATCTAATCAATATACTTGCTTAAATAATCAAGCAGAAAAATTATAAGAGCAAGTGAAATCGACTGTAAAGATTCGAGATATACAAGAGTATGGCAAAAAGTAAAGCCTCGGGAAGGGGTGATATCACAACAGTACCTCGACAGTGCCTCGAAAAATACAAATAATATATGAAAATAATTCCAACTTCACGACGGTTTCTCGACAAATGCGACCCAAGGGCTATAATACAAAACAATGCAAGGATATGAAGTAAATGTACATGAGATAGAGTCTCTACAAATGCTTCTTATATAACTAAGCAAGGAAACAACTCTGTTACTGTTCATCTTGAAGGCACGATGGGGCCTTCAACAATGAGCTTTGCTCATACTTCATAGTAAGTTCAAGACGGCCCTTGGCATCGGTTTTCTGGTCATGGATGCGAGATCGTCAACAAACATAAATTAAACTGGCAAAGTGCTCTTACAATCCGACAAAAGCACTAGTGTCTCAAGCTAGTGGACGATTACAACATATGGACAAAGACAGGACAACCATCAAGTTGATTGCAAGAAAACTTGGCATCATAATATAGTAAGATGTGGGCACTATAAACCGGTGTTCAGAAAAACACTTGGAAATTACAAACATAATAAATGCCAATACTGAAACATATAGAGAGCATCTTTTCTTTTGATCTTTTTAGTTATGCATATGACAATATCTCAAACTGCCCATTTAAATCGAGTTCACTAAATGGAAAGCCATCAATCGTATGAAAAAGCAATAGTACCTAAAAGCAAACAGCAATTACGAGAAAAAAAGATGGTGGAAAGTTCATTTTTATTATAAAGCTAATAGTTTGATGGACAGTTGTAGGATACAAATTGAAATGAAGTTTAAGCTAACCTTAATAAAAACACAGACAATTACGTATTATGTAGGAACGTGATAATTCCCTGCTTAATGAAAAATTATCATTTTCTTAAAAACAAAAATATGTGACGAAGTACTTCAGAGCATACAAACAAATAAAAATAAACGAACTTTTGCAGTTGAAAGAATATAGTTAAAAATTTAAATACTGGTGTTTTGCATTTTTTTTGCGCCGATTTGCAGTTCATTTGCGCCCATTTTTCTTTCATCTGCGCTGATTATTTCTTTCATTTGCGCCAATTTTTTACTTGCTTAGTTCGTGTCAAATACAGGTAATTTTTGTATTTGTTCACACTATACTGTTGAAAATAAAGCTCAAAGGGTGATAAAAATTAAATAAAAAATATAAATGCAAATGTTTAACTATCTGCACTGAAGAGACATACGTTGTCTAAATGACCATTTGCAGAAACGAAATTGACAGAAATTTCGATTTTTTGATATTTTTCATCAGATTAATCATTTTTGAAGAGATTTATTAAAATATTAATATATTCGTAGTAGGTTCTTAATTGGCTATTGAATCAGTTAAGTTTGAATTTTGCCACTGGGCAATACGCAGGTTTATACACAAAAATGTACAATTGATCATCCCTTGCTAGAAATGGAAAGTTTTAAGTTATTCATTTCAACAACTATATGATGTGGTTTTGAGGAGCTGATAGGTGACTGTTATACAATAATTACGTATAAACGATCCCAATCTGTTTTGATGTTTTGATCAACCCGCCTCCTTGCGGTTTCAAAATGTGTACTTTTTGTATATTAATTGAGCTGATCTCATTCAAATAATATAGCCCAAATTTTGTCAATTATCCTCTTTAAACGTTTCTTTCTATTTATTATTGAACAGTCCCCTCTCTAAAAGTTCGGTGTAGCTGAGATATAGGGAAAATATTGGCAGGGGTAAAAAATTATTGGTGGAAGTACGTGTAAAAGCTATGGCATTTGACACAGATATTGAACCTATCGTTAACCTAGCAGAAAATTTTAACGAAAATCATACATTTTAATATAGTTATGTCATGCGAAATTGTCAAGAGCCAAAGTCAAAGAGTAAAACAGACAAGGCTTATGCAAAACCAATGGGGAAAATTGGTTTTGACTTGGTAGAGGCATTTTAAAAGAAATGGTGGGTTAAACCGCCAACTCAAATAAAAAAAAATCATAAAAATGTTAATCTGGTATAAGTTGGTGATCACTTTTTACGGACCATTATAATCTAAAAATCATCCAAAAAATGTGTCAACAGAAGAATGTTTTTGTGAAAGCGAGTACTGCGCTGAAAAACTGGAAATTTCGATTCATAACTATGACAAAGAAAAAATGGTCAAAAAGTTTATATAAGGTTGGTACTCTCTTAGTATGTACATTTCAAACGTTCTGGAGGGATTCATTGTACCTCGGACAATTAGTACCAAATAAGTCAGCCTAGCAACCAGCACACTGACCCAATCGTTTCGTGATAATGTCCAGTTCAGTGATACTAAGATTATCAGTCTCTGTAGATCAAAACAAATTCATACAAATTACCGATAACTGGTGTATCCAGGGGTTAATTCTTGACCTTTAGACGTTGCTGCCTTCAAAAAACTAAACAAAAAGTACAGACCAATTTCATTTTCAGCTCACCTGGCCAAATGCCATGTGAGCTTTTGCCATCACTCGGCGTCCGTCGTCCGTCCGTCCGTTAACTTTTATTCAAAGATCTTCTCCTCTGAAAATTCTAAGCCAATACTAACCAAACTTGGCCTGAATCATCACCAGGGTATGCTCTTTTAAGTTTGTGATTTTTATGTCCGTAGACCAAACAACATGGCCGCTGTTACTAAAAATAGAACATAGAGGTAAATTGCTGTTTTTTTGCAAATTACTCGAAAACCATTACAGATATTAAAATTCTGACAGGATAAAAATGATCAGCATGATGAGATCTACCTGCCCTGCAATTTTGGAGAATATCCGTTTATCTGTCTCGGAGTTATTGCCCCTTTTCCGTAAAATTTTCAGTTTTTCGTTGCTTCTGGTATTATATATTGAAATTGATAGAACATAGAAGTAAAGTTTGTATAACAAAAATAGTCAGCATAGTGAGATCTACATTTCCTGCAATTTTGAAGAAAATCTGACAACCCACATAGGAGTTATTGCCACTTTTTCTTCGAATTTTTACAATTTTTGACATTTTTACTTTTATTTCAGGAACTGTTTGAGATAAAGGTTAAATGTGAATTCCAAAAGTGTTGAGGTTTTCCAGAACTACAATTTCTACATATGTCCAACAGGTTCGCATCTCATCCAAGATGGCCACCAACGGGGAAGATAGTTTAACATAGGACCCTATGGGAAATGCATTCAAAGATCTTCTCCTCTGAAACCACTGAGCCAATGGGGACCAAATTTTGTCACAATAGTCCTTGTGTGGTCCCTTTTAAAGTTTGTGATTTTCGCGTTTGTACCTCATCCAAGATGGCTGCCAGCATGGAGCACAGTTTAACATAGGGACCCTATGGGAAATGCATTCAAATGTCTTCTCCTCTGAACCCACTGAGCCAATTGGAACCAAACTTGTTACAATAGTCTTTAGATGTTTTCCTCCAAAGTTTGTGATTTTTATGTTCATACCTCATTCAAGATGGCCGCCAGCAGGGAACATAGTTTAACATAGGGACCCTATGGGAAATGTATCCAAAGATCTTCTCCTCTGAAGCTACAAAGCCAAATTGAACCAAACTTGGTCACAATAGTCCTTGGGTGGTCCCCTTTGAAGTTTGTGATTTTTACGTTCTTACCTCATCCAAGATGGCCGCCAGCGTGGAACATAGTTTAACATAGGGACCCTATGGGAAATGCATTCAAATGTCTTCTCCTCTGAACCTACTGAGCCAATTGGAACCAAACTTGGTTACAATTGTCTTTTGGTGATCCCTTCCAAAGTTTGTGATTTTAAGTTTGTACCTCATCCAAGAATGAAAATGTAACATCTGCTGAACTGATTTATAGTATGAATGGGTGGTCTATAGGTGACAATGAATATAAAACCAGTGACCAGGTGTGCGATACAGGCTCATGTGAGCCTCTAGTTTATGCTCTGGGGTTTAATTTCTGAAGCGTGAAAGTTGACTCAAGTTCAATACATTATCTTTATTCCATAGTGGAAAAATAAGTCAGAGACGAACCCACAGTCTAAAAAAGAATAACCCAAAGACAATCGCAATATCGGAAACACAAAGACACAAAGACATCACACAAAGAAAAGAGATTCCTCCGTAAATGGATGTTTTCCGTGCAAGACAACCATAGAAGACAGGGTCACGTGAAGCTGTCTTACACGGGTAATTGTCCAATCCAATGTTGCAATTTGTTCGATGTCATAATTGTTACCACAATAAACTCCATGGATGATTTGACGTCAAAATTGAGAACTACACCAAAAATGGCAAGGTTTACTTTCTTTCGGGTTTGTTGTTGTATTTAACGGAAGAAATAGGTTCTTATATTCGACCGAAATTAAAGATCGGGATATCTTCCACTCGTGTGAGAAATTCTACGTCTTTAGCCCTCGTTTCACTCGGCAAAAGACGGAATTTCTCACACTCGTGGCAGATATTCCTTATCTTTAATATTGTCTCGTATAAGAACCTATTAAACGCGATCGCACACAGATGAACAACACGGATATCGAACCATGGTCGATATCATTTGCACCGGTAGGGTAAGCATTTCCTGCTTGTAATAAAACACCCGCAGTGTTGAACATGTCCGATCCAGTAGTAAAGTCAAATCCAGTAGAGGAAACAACAATCTTAAGACAATTTAGAAAACTTATGGATGAGGAAATATTTGGACAGATATCATTATATAAAACCGGAAAATATAACTGCTGGTGTGAGAGAATATTGATCACATTAAGCGAAAAGTCTTTTAATGAAGATGAAAACACTTCAGTACCTCTTTGAAATCATGGATTCAAAGGAGACACAAAATATAGAAATACAACTCTCCTTTCCAAAACACGATATAAACTGGAATGAATCTACAAGCTACCTCTCATTTTATGCCACATTTTCTCACACTGTATGAAGCATGTTTATTTCATGACAGATAAGACACGCCATAACATTGTTGAATTCATTATCACAATGTTATTTTTGATATCATTTAACTGTGTCATTCATAAATTCTTAGTATGCAAACATGACCTGCTATCTTTTTTAATTAATGCAAATTTTTTACCCTTTATCTTGTCGTGTATTTTATGTATTTTTATAAAAACTGAAGAAAATATTTATCAAAATGTACCCAAATAAATTTTTTATTTAAGCCTTCCATTTAAATTAACAATACAAGGATATGGAGTAAATGCACATAATACAAAGTCTCTACCAATACATGGTAGAACCAAGCAATGCAACAACGCTTGTATTGTTGTTTTTCATCCTGAAGTTACCAAGAGGCCTCAACAATGCGCTTTGCTCAAAATCGTAGAAAGTTAAAGACGGCTCCTGGCACCGGTTTGAGCGGAATTCATTTACGAATTGAATGCATTATTTTGAAGTTTCATTGTGGTATGAAAGTGTTGACCGAAGCACATTTTCAATGAAGCGTGGTAGCGCTTCATGTTAAATATGTGCACCCGGTCAACACTTTCATAATCCCTATGAAATTCCAAAATAATGCATTAAATACTTATAATTACATTTTAACCGAAATATAAAAAAATGCAATTTATTTACAGGAAAGTTCATCATGTACATTGGGATTCTATTTTTACAAATTAATCCGCCACGTGAACATGTGGTCAAATGTGTTTCATGGGAAAAGCAACTTCACATTGATATGCCAAGTGATCAGTGTTCACCTATAAAATTGACGAAATTCAAATGAATATGCATGAGATGCAATTATTGCTAAATGTGGAACGGTGCTACACCAGTGTTTCTGTTTATCAAAAGATGAGTAATAGTCAACAAACATAAAATTAACTGACAAAGTGTTCTTGCACCTTGAACCTGTCGTCATGCGTTTTCCGACAAAAAGACTCGTGGAAGTGCATGAACGATCACGTTACGATCACGTTAAGTTTTTTGCAAGCAGTTAGTACAGCGTTTACCGATATAGCTGGCCACTTGATATTTGACAAACAGTTGCGCCTTCAAGAGTACATACTGAATCCACACTCCGATTTTGGTCTTGATCCCTAAGTCGTGCTTGAATGATCACATCATTTTTTTTTCAAGCAAGTAGTACACAAAGGCATCAGATTTCGTTATTTTGGCTTGTATTGTCAGAATAAGTGTATAGTCATGTCAAACATAGAGACATTCCGAACGCGCCGTGTGTATCTTAAATAATTGGTTTCGTTTCCCTATTCCACCTTTCTCAATCGTATTCAGAACGTAGATCTATGAATGTCCAGATATTAGTTTGGAACTTAGAATACCTAGTTCAATAACAGTGTAAGTTTTACATCATATTTTCATTATAATTGGATGAAGATTGATCCATTTAACGTAACTACACAACAGTCAGCTCTAAACGTTGATTGCATAATTTGCTAATATGAGGAAGGCGCTACCTTAAAAGCGAGCGAAGGAATTAACTTACACCCATAAATACTTATTTAAAAAAAAATTATAACCTCCCACTGAGGAAAGGAACTGACATTTTTATGAAACAATTATCTCTCAATGCAAACAAATACTGAAGCTAAAAGACATTGAAGGAGAAGCTTAATCAGTATCAAAATGTAGAAACAGAGCATAGCAGAACAGTGACAGCATGACGACAATAAACAAGAATGCAATAAAACTAAAGCCGTCCGTCTTTTTACTCAAATACACTCAAATATACCCAAATATTCTTAAATAAACAAAAAAAAAAACAAAGGTCAGAGACACAAATATTGCATTAATATATTAATTTTTAATGTTTTATTATCTAAATTATTGTTTCTGATTCATTAAATTAATGTTTTTAACAAAAAGGGGGTGGGGGTGGGCAAACGATTGAAGAATGTTTCTATTCAAATTTCTGTTTAAATATTTGTCTAAAAAATGTATTAGTCAAACTCTACATACTCTATTTATAGTTCAAATTCTTTAGATTCCTACCATTAATTGAAGAAGTCTATAATTTAATAAAAGATGTTTTGCTTTGAGAAGACCGCAGTAATACGTGCAAACAGTAGTCCGGTTTTCAAAACTACTCTCTAATCATATGCACTGCAGTTCATTTCAGTCACAATTTTCCAGTTATTTGTATTAAACTTAATACTGGATCAAGTTGAAAACTTTTGATGTGACATTTCTTTAACTGACATCTATCATTCATTCTAATATTTGAAATGTACAGTATATGGTTTACTTTTAGCGTTCCCTCTTTTTAGATGACATTCCCATGATATTTTTGTTCTTATTTATTGACAAACTGACAAATTTACCCCTAAATACTGATAAAACTATCGATTTGGATTTTCCGTAATAAATTGCATGTAGTTGGTGGCATTATGGTATATTTGAGTGTATTTGAGTATATTTGAGTGTATTTGAGTAAAAAGACGGACCCAAACTAAAGCAGTAGTAAACCTTCACAAAAATGGAAGATGGAATTTGCATCTGCTGTTCCGGGATGAACTTCTCCACGCCGATACGTCTTTTTTGTTTGGGGGATTATAAAAGTGAATTTCTGATTAAATGGGTGGGCCCTCAAACCCACAGTTGTTAGAAAGTAGAGAAAAATCTATGGAAAAATTTTGGGAAAATGACCCCAAAATGAGACCCCTTTGAAGGAGCGTGGAACCAGAAAAATATATTTTAAGGTAAAGTCACTATTTTGGCCAAGTTTTTCTACATTTGTCGAATCCTTTTTTCAAACATCAAACTCTGTATCTGCTTCTTATAGTATTATTTGACTCTGACTTGGAGGGAATGTCATGGGAGAGCTGCACCTGCGTATCCAATCTTTGTCAATTTTCTGCTGTTATTAAAATTAAAGGAAAATCAAGTAAGATTTTACAATTCCTGGAATTAATTATGTAACCCGACAGTGCATGAGAAGTTAAGCAATATCACA
>MJUU01030795.1:12770-25049 GCA_002080025.1 Modiolus philippinarum
AAGCTCAACAAAATTTCCTTGCATTGTGTATATGGGGAAAAAATAATCTGGACCGCTTCGCGGGCGAAAAAAGTTTCCCGGCTCCGTTGAAAATCCCAGCCCCCTGAAAATCAAATCAGTGGTCCGTGCCTTATTGACAAGGAGGGAAGAAAATCAGTGCCAAGAAAATCTATTTCCTTAAACAGATTAAGTAGCATTACATTTTGTGCTGGAAAAGTTTTTGGTCATTTATTACTTGTGGTACTTTTATTCCCCCGTCTTGGAGGACTATATGAGTAAAAACACCAGTGCACAACATTTTAAGCTGACAAAGGCAAATTATGCACGTAGGGTAAGCACACTAGTGCTTAGAGTTTGTGTGCGACGATTTCACATTCCGTGTACTCAATGTCCTGATATATAAATGCAATGTCCACAAATGGTGAAAAATTCGCCAAACCTTCCTCCTTTCATCGTCTGCATCGTTCTGTACGACATCAACAAACTGGTTTCCTTACTGGTTCCTAAGAATTGATCGTTATCTTCGTAGGGACAAAGTTACAAAAAATGAATCAAGAGTTAAACGCCAACAGATTTTTATTGTATTTTTTAATTTGATTTTAAATGAATTTTTTCAAACGTTGTTTCTGTTTATTGTTCAAGCAAATATAATTACGATCAGTCGAGATTTGATTTGATCACGTGACAATTAATCTCAAATCAAAACGGTTGTAAATAATTATTTAAATGTAATGGTAATCAAAAAAAATTAGATGCATCGGCTAATTTCACAATTAAGAGGTAGGAGTTTAAGATTTGTTATTTACATAAAACTGTCCTATTTCCTAAACTCACCTTAAGTAACGTTTTTGGTTTCAGGGTACACCAAATTTTTCTTCATTTCCGGTAGCGAAAATTTTAAAGCAACACCCCTACCATAGGAGCGAGCTTCGCTCGCTTATAAATATCGACTTTAACGGAATATTCATCTCACATATCGACTTTAACGGAAAATTCATCTCACACAGAAACGTACAACTGTTGATTATAATTATATTTACAACTTTCATCACAGTATTTCAAAGTTTTATTTATTATTATAATCTCACATATCAATAAATAAATATATTAGCTATTAATGTGTCACGTGACATTAAATAATTTCAAAATTTTTCACAAAATGACCACTAAAGATGAATAACCTATCGATTTTGCAAGGCCTGGAGAATAACACTATTATTCTCCAGTGAATAACCCTTCTTGAGCCTCTGCGAACAAGAGTTACCTCCCATATGTCATTGTCGTCTGTAAACAAAAATGGATACTGCAGATAGTCGAGGTGGCGAATCATCCCGTTTTGGTGACTCTAGCGAAGCAGATTTGCTGAAATTACTATCAGATAAAAATGCAGTCAATACTAAAAAAGCTATGAAATCAGCAATTAAGTGTTTCAACCAATATTTATTGGCAACAAACAGGGAACTTTCGTTCGAAACACCAGAAGCTCTAAACAATGTACTTGGAAACTTTTACGCAGACACACGTAAAAAGGATGGTTCGTATTATAAGCTTTCTGCATTAAAAGGAATCCGCTTTGGTCTTTCCCGACACTTTCAAAAGGAAATGGGAGTGGATATTATTAAAGACACTGCTTTTAAGAAAGCCAATGACATCTATAAAGCTGTAACTGTGCGTTCAAAACGCGAGGGACTTGGAAAAATAGAACACACACCAGCATTGAACGAAGATGATTTGAGCAAGTTGTACGGAAGCAGGGCATTATGTACCGAAACTCCCTGTGGACTTCAGAACAAGGTCTGGTTCGATATTATGTTTTTCCTCTGTAGGAGGGAGAGAGAAAACCTCAGAAACATGACCAAAAATACATTTGCAATTGCAAAAGATTCACGTGGGAGGGAATATATTTTTCAAGTGTTGGATGAAATGGATAAAAATCACAGAGAAGGGTCAGACAGTAGTGTTACTGAGGCAAACATGTTTGCAGTACCAGGTATATGAAGCTTTATTATGTTAACATGACAGGTTCAAATTCTTACTTTTTTATGGCCCTAAACCTGTGATGAAAATTTCGGAGGTTATTGAACTGTTGTCCGTCTATTTATCCGTCTGTTCAAAAAACAAAACAAACAACAACAAAAAAACACATGTTGAGCATTTCCATCATTTGTTTCGATTTTTTTCTAAATCATTATGTTATGTCTCCTGAAGTAAGTGAGAACCTACAGTCCCTTCAGTTCATTAGTTTAAATGATTTGACGGGTAATTTCATACACACGCATGATCATAATATTCGTAGTAATGGCATAAAAACAGTGGCAGATTTATCATTTTTTTCAAACCAAAAGTTTGAATACAGTCAAATCGATACCATGTAATCGAAAACATTATATAAAAAATACAATCGATAAATAAAGCTACAGAGGAAAGTGGGTTTTAAGTGGCTGTTGCATCGAAATAAACACCTCAATCAATCAATCATTAGAAAAACTACAAGTAAAATATATTATGAAAAAAAAAACGTCTGTCCAGTATGCCGAAAAACAAAAAAGGATAACAAATAAAGCACAGTTTCATCAGTTATTTCACTTCTTCAATACATATGCATGTACATTGCCCATTTATTCAGGTGTTTTTGATAAATTTACTTAATATCTTATTTATATTTCAGATAGTCCATTTTGTCCAGTTGCATGTTATCGCAAGTACTTGTCAAAGCTTCATCCAAGTAGATCTGATTTATGGCAGTGCACTGTTGATGATTTTGATGATACCCAAGATACATGGTACATAAACCAACCATTGGGAAAAAACACTCTAGCTAATTTAATGAAAGTAATATCAAAGCAGGCAGGTTTGTCCAAAGAGTTTACCAACCACTCAATCAGAGCTACTTGCATAACCGTCTTGGATGTTAGTAAATTTGCCGATCGTAATATAATGTCTGTGTCTGGACACAAATCTGAGAGTTCAATTAAAAATTATACCGGACGTGTGTCAACAAAGCGCAGGTATGAAATGAGTTCTGCACTTTCGGCATCTGTAATTAATGATGTACAGTTTGCAGTACAGGGTGAACTTAGACTTTCCCAAGAACAAATAAATCAGTTAATGGAACCCATGGATCTACATAATGTACAAGAAAATAATATTCTTGAAAGTCCAAAGGTTGGATAATCTGAGGAAAACATTATTCTGAATACTTTTTTCCGTGGATGTAAACCAACAACCAGTTGATATCTTTAAGCAATCAAGTATGGCTAATACATCCGATACGTCAAATGTTCTTGATAATGTTTTAAAACCAATAGAAAACATTCCATTTATACCTATTATTTCAAATTGCGTTGTCAATTTTAATGTGAACCTGAATACAAAGTAAACTTTTCAATATCTTATTACCGGTACTTGTTCATTTTGTCGTTGGTTTAAGATGTTGTTTATTCCAATAATAAAAATGTGTTCAGTTTATGACCTTTTTTTTCAGCTTGCCATATTCTACGTAAGGATGGTCTGATAAACTAAGTTGATTATACATATGCTTCGAATAATATCTCGCAGGGTAAACATCAGCTGAACATACACAAATGCTTATTCACGGTAAATAGCAAGAAAAATACCATACATTTTTTTTAAGTTTGTTCGTTATAATAAAACAATTACGGCCCTCTGAGGTGGTGAAAATTGTCAAGCCTACCCTGGGTTATTTCCCTCGGGCTAAAGCCCTCGGGAAATAACCCAGGGTAGGCTTGACAATTTTGGATATTCACCACCTCAGAGGGCCGTAATTGTATATTATTTCCATCTGGGAGAGGAAGATTATTATTCATTTGCATAATTCATATAAATATAGAATGTATGGCAAGCAGTTAGCGACATTTAAATACATCCAGATATAATTATGGTACACATATTCCGTGTATTACAGCAATTCAACTGTATTCTTCCGTGACTATACCGGAACTCGATGTTTGATATTACACAGACACACGTCATATTTGTGTTTATTTATGCAAATTATTGTATATATAAATATGTTGACATTTTACTCATAACTATGGTAGCTTAAGTGGACTTTAAATTCTCGCTATTTTTGACACATAACTTATGATTGTTAATTATTGTATTTTTCAGGTTTTTACCAATTTGTTCGCTGGCTAATTAAAATAGTTGATCCACACTGGGTTTTTATTTTGAATTGGGCCAACGAACTAAGTTAAGCTCGCTGAGTCCGGCTCAGTACAGTAAAAACACTCATGTTTCTTACTGTTCCCGAACAGTAAAAACACTAGAACCAGCTCGTGTTCCAGACCTCATTTGGACTACTGGTAGCACCGTTCCTGCTGCAGGCAACACAGTTACAGGACACCGTTTCTTCCTGTTCCCGGACAGAAGACAACACAGTGACTCAACTACGGTAACACCGTTCCTGTTCCAGGCGACAAGCTACAACTGGATTAGACAACGTTCATCACAATGAGTGTTAATCAGACAGAAATGCCAGAGGAAGCCTTTCCATCAGTTCCGGCAAATGTGACAAATATTGTCAAGACTTAGAATATTTATGGACAATGCTTAACGCCCTGCTCCAAGAAGCAGCCGATCCTCCCTCTAACTTAGGGGACCAGTTAGACCTGGGTCAAAATATTGCACAAGCAAACACCAGGTACCAGAAACAACTCAGGGCCTATAAGGACTTCCTGAAATCAAGCAGGACCGAAGACAGCAAACATAAATTTGAAGCCTGCGCAACATTGTCAAGCTTCCGGCAACAAATGATAGATGCCGCCGTGTGTAATCTACAGGAGACAAGTCAACCTCTGACGCCTAAGAAAACAACAAAGGCAAATAGTAGCAGCTCATCGTCCGCCAATAGTAAATACAAATCACAAGTTGGACGTCTACACCTACAGACGCTTCCAGTCTGTTGAAACGAAAGAAAGCAAAAGCTGAAGCTCTCAAAGCAAGCCTTGCTTTCGCAGAAAAACAGGCCGCTTTATCAAAACAGGAAGCCCTGTTAGAAGCAACAGCAGCACAGAAGAGAGCCGAGTTAAAGGCCAACCAGACATTGTTACAAGCACAAAAAGAGGCGGCTATTGCAGAAACAGAGGCTAAGATCCTGGAGGACGATAGTAGTCAAACAGGAGTTTGTAGTGAAGACCAGCGAAGTCAGTTGCCCATAGATGAAGCAGACCCGCTTCAACGGGTTCAACAATATGTTGAAGAACACTCCTTCAATGTTTCAAATGAGGAGGTACCAAATATCCCGTCAGTAGTATATGGGGCTTCCAGACCACCGGAAGTTACGTCAACCCCAACAGTAGTATATGGATCCTCCTGACAGCAGGAAGTTACGTCAACTCCAACAGTAGTATATGGAGCACCAGAGGTAACATCTACTCCAGCTTATGCTGGACCACCTCGTAAATCTCAGTCTGTTACATTTCAGCTAAACAGAGATGCACCAGCATTTGAACCATCACGTCAGCACTTATCACGTGACACACCAATACCAAGTTCACATGTAGTAAACCTGAACGATGACAGGACTATGAACCAGACTTCAGATATAACCAGATTCCTTCTCCACAAAGAAATTTTGTTATCCGGTCTCACTAATTTCAATGACCCTGCTGAATCCTACTTTGTGTGGAAAAATAGCTTAAAGTCAGTTATTGATGAAGCAAAAGTGTCTGACTCACAACAACTAAACCTCCTAGTAAAATGGCTCGGAGTTGAGTCTTCAAAACAGGCTGAAAGTATAAGGAGGTCCCCACTGAGTGTCTCAGATTGTTGTGGGATCCTTTAGATACCAGGTATGGATCCCCTGAAATGGTGGAAGCTTCAATAATGAACAAATCGGCGAACTTCCCAAAACTAACAAACAGGGACAGTGCACGTCTGTATGAGTTGTCCGATTTATTGTCGGAAATAGAACACATCAAACAGAATCCCAAATTCCAGTCACTTTTGGGATATTTCGATTCTTCATCTGGGATAAGGCCAATTATCAGTAAACTTCCTTATGGACTTCAAGAAAAGTGGACAACAAAAGCTTATAACTACAAGTCGTCACATAATGTACCATTTCCTCCATTCATAGAATTCTCCAGATTCATTCGGGAAATGAGCATAATTAAAAATGATCCCGGATTCTGTTATGAACAAGGACAGCAAACAACTCCACAGTATTCTGGAAGAAAACCTCCCATGGCCAAAACCCGGGTAGCATCTCACAAGACTGATGTCGACAGATCATGTCCAAACAAGCCCAGGCAAGACGTTAGGGGCACCCTGCCCCAGTGTACAGAGAATGGAGCACCAGACAGGTGCGTCATACACAACACGAGACATTTATTAGACGAATATAGAGGATTCAAATCAAAATCAATTGAGGAGCGGAAAGAGATCCTCAAACAAAACAACCTATGTTTTAGGTGTTGCGCTCTACAAACCACAGGAGCAGAGACTGCAAGGCGAAGATTTCCTGCAGAGACTGCGGAAGCAAGAAGCACACCACTGTCTCACATATAGTTAGGCAGGCATCTTCAGATGACCCCGCTCAACATCACGGCGGGGAGACTGTACAACAGAACGGCGGGGAGGCAAGTAATACCAGCATTACTGACAGAACAGTAAACTCGTCTTGCACAGATATCAGTGGAAATAACACATGCAAATCATGTGTCAAGATCATCCCTGTCAGAGTACATCATAGGGACAACCCCGACATAACCATTGAAATGTATGCAGTTCTTGATGACCAAAGTAATAGGTCCCTGGCACCACCAGAGTTTTTCGAACTCTTCAAAATTGAAGACAAACCAGAAAATTATACCCTGACCACTTGTTCAGGTCGTATTGCCACCAGTGGCAGAAGAGCCAAATGATTTATAGTCCAATCTTTACACGGACATGAAGAATTAGAACTGCCAGTTTTAGTAGAATGTGATTATATTCAAAGCAGCAGAGACGAAATCCCGTCGCCAGATTCTGTCGTACACTTTCCACATATGAAAGATATAGCTGGAAGAATCCCGCAAATCAAAGATAGCAGGAAGATAATGTTGCTCATAGGAAGAGACCTTCCTGAAGTCCTCCATGTCCTAGATTATAGATATGGACCACCTGGATCACCCTTCGCCCAGAAATGAAAACTGGGCTGGGTTGTCATTGTAGAAATCTGTCTGGACTATCAACATGCAACTCCAGACTTATCTGTGAAGAAAACATTTGTCTTACCATCTGGCCAACCTACGACACTAAGACCATGTGAAAGTAAAATGTGTGTACGGGAACCAGATCCCGCTTGTTTCAATACTGCAACCAAAACAGTAGACATACCATAATATGACATCTTTGCTAAGACAAAAGATGACGACAAACCAGGAATGTCGTATGAAGATAAAACATTTATGAAACAAATGGACAACCAGTTTATAAGAGACTCCACAGGTAGTTGGTTATTTCCATTGCCATTTCGGACACCAAGACAACGACTTCCAAACAACAGACAACAAGCTGTGAAAAGAGCGGAATTCCTCGAAAACAGTCTGAGGAGGAACGCTCTCAAAAGAGAACATTTCTTAGAATTTATGTCAAAGATATTAGACAACGACCATGCGGAAGTTGCTCCGCCATTGCAAGAACAAGAAGAATGTTGGTATTTACTGTTGTTTGGAGTATACCATCCCAAGAAACCTCAACAGATCAGGGGTGTGTTTGATTCCTCCGCAAAGTTTGACGGAGTTTCCCTCAACAGTGTTTTGATGTCTGGTCCAGTCCTATCAAACAGCTTACTGGGAGTCCTGATATGTTTCAGGAGAGAGATGGTTGCTGTTACTGCTAATGTTCAGCACATATTTCACTGCTTCGTAGTGAGAGAAGATCACAGAAAGTACCTAAGATTCCTGTGGTATGAAGACAATGATATTGATAAGGGATTGATAGAGTACCGAATGAGAGTTCATGTCTTCGCAACAACCCATCCCAGCAGTGGCAACGTTGGGGCTACATAAGACAGTACAGGCCGCAGAGCCAGAGTACGGCAAAGATGTTACGAACTTTGTGACTAAAGACTTTTATATTGATGATGGATTAACATCATACCCAATAGCAGAAGAGGCCATCAAAGTCGTCAAAGACACACAAGCAGCATTGAAGAAATACGGAAATCTCCGTTTGCACAAGTTTGTATCCAACAGTGCTGATGTTATGTCTGCATTTCCAACAAGTGATTTAGCTACAAACTTGAAAGATTTAGATCTTGAAGCCAACAATAAACCACTCCAGCGTAGCCTTGAATTAATATGGGATGTCAACGCAGATATGTTCCTATTCCAGCTATCGCTGAACACGAAGCCTATAACAAGACGAGGCGTATTATCTACGATAAAAACCATATATGATCCACTTGGATTCTTAGCCCCAGTGATCATCCAAGGGATGATTCTAAGAAAGCTGACTTCAACAACAGTGGATTGGGATGACCATGTCCCGGATGACATCGCATCAAAATGGAAAACTTGGCGAGATCAACTACAAGAACTAGATACATTACATGAAAGTGAGAGTCGACCTCATGTATCTCCAGAGTTCTCTGTTGCCAAAACAATCGCAGCACCAGATAATCCTAACATAGGTGCTGAGAGATTCCAACACTTCTCAGCCTGGAGTGACATAATATGTGGTATTGCATTTCTGAAACATTCGTCCCGTCTGCGTCTGAACGGGAGTTCAAAACTTGAACCTGACAACACTTTACTTCAAGAAGCAGAAGACTTGAATATATCATCACTACAATGTGAAGTTTATGAAGAAGATATAGACTGTATAAGTCACAATGTATCTACTGGCGAAAGAATTTCAATTGTCAATCTCAATTCGGTTTTGGATGAAATGGGACAAACTCTTCCAGATACTTCTCCGGATATTCACGTTACAAGAATATTCATAACTACAAATAATTCCTTCGTAGGAAGAGGAAAAATCCAGCTCTTCTCAACCTGGATAATGCTGTATGCATTAATCTTTCATCTGTTAATTCAAGATCAGTTACCGATCACCGAGAAAATTCTTCTGGTGGAAGATTGTATATAAAGTGTGAATAATTATATTCAGTGAATATTGTGAATAGTATGATAGATTTCTGTTGTTTGTTTAAATAATAGTGATATCAAGTAGATATCAGACGGGGAGTGTATTGTCAGAATTAGTGTATAGTCATGTCAAACATGGAGACATTCCGAACGCATCGTGTGTATTTTAAATAATTGGTTTTGTTTCCCTATTCCATCTTTCTCAATCGTATTCAGAACGTAGATCTTTGAATGTCCAGATATTAGTTTGGAACTTGGAATACCTAGTTCAATAACAGTGTAAGTTTTACATCATATGTTCATTATAATTGGATGAAGATTGATCCATTTAACGTAACTACACAACAGTTTATTGTAAATATCAGCTCTACACGTGATTGTATAATTTGCTATAAATATCGACTTTAACGGAATATTCATCTCACACAGAAACGTACAACTGTTGATTATAATTATATTTACAACTTTCATCACAGTATTTCAAAGTTTTATTTATTATCTCCGTCTGGGAGAGGAAGATAAACAACCGTTATTCAGTTGCATAACTAGAAAACACGAGGGGACTTTATAAACATAAGTGGATGATATAAATCGGATAATGGTTTTTATGAAATAAAAACGATACGCTAGGCTATGGAATAGCCTTGGATAGAAAAATGCGTGTTTGATTGACAAGAGTGTGGTGGCTCATGATGTATTTGTATACTCAAATCAATACTTGAGGTAAGCCTTTCTCGATACTTCTTTGTAATTTCTTCTATTGGTCTGCACATGTGATAAAACAGTCACCGATTCGATCAAACCTCTAATTTTTTGACAACAGCAACTCGAAGTAGTTTCGTGTTTCTTTGTTTTTGCGTTCTCCTAGGGTAGCTCTTTATTCTTCCGCAAAAAACGCAATTCTATCTCTTTCCACCTTTCGTTCTCCATTGCCTGAGTACCCGGGCCTAAGTATCTCCACAAACTACAATCACGCTTTGTTAAACACAATTGAAAAGTCTTTTATAGTATTCGTATATTATTGATTAATGCGCAATACCTCATCTTTATTTATTAACTTCTGGTTTTAAATTTATACATTACTGTTCTTATTCTTTTGATCATATCTATATTTATAAATCTGGCTAAGCGATATTGCAATACCAATCCCATCATCCTCTACCGTGAAACCTGTTCCCAGTACCACCTATAGTAAATGTTTATAATACTTTTCAACTTCCACAAGGAAACAGAAAAATTAAACCCCGCCCCGTTTTATCAGGACGAAACTGGACGCCATTTTGATGTTCGAGAATCTGAAATTCCTATTGGTCAATAGTCTTCTGCGCAAGCGTACTCCTCACTTTCCCTCAAGAACTATCTATATAGCTAGGCTATTCCATAGCCTATCTAATTCATATAAATATAGAATGTATGGCAAGCAGTTTGCGACATTTAAATACATCCAGATATAATTATGGAACACATATTCCGTGCATTACAGCAATTCAACTGTATTCTTCCGTGAGTATACCGGAACTCGATGTTTGATATTACACAGACACACGTCATATTTGTGTTTATTTATGCAAATTATTGTGTATATAAATATGTTGACATTTTACTCATAACTATGGTAGCTTAAGTGGACTTTAAAGTCTCGCTATTTTGGACACATACCTTATGATTGTTAATTATTATATTTTTCGGGTTTTTACCAATTTGTTCACCGGCTAATTAAAATAGTTGATCCACACTGGGTTTTTATTTAGAATTGGGCCAACGAACTAGGTTAAGCTCGCTGAGTCCGGCTCAGTACATGGCTGCTGAATGTTTTTATTCAAAAGCTGCATGTTGAATTTGAGACATATCCTGCTGCCAAAGTTTTATATCTTTCCCGGCATTTATTACGTCCACTTCAAGTTATAATCACGCAAATTCATTCATAATACGTTTACTTACCTTTGAACTCTTTTATCTTTTTGAAGTTTAAAACGAGTTTCATGTAGAAAAAAATTCCCGATTTATGGATCAACGTAGGTTGCTATCCGGCAACAACAAGATAGTCAGAAGACTATGATAAAACCACTCGGCTACGAGTGATAACAGGTGATTACTTGTTAGAAAATATATTTAAAGTGAAAAGAGATCGAAAATTGGGTATGTTTATGACATAAAGTAGTACACGGGTGAAAGTTGATGGAGTGATGTTAGCATTTACATAATATATGTTTTTGTATATTATTATGTTGCGTCCTATTAGTGTATTTAAGTATGTTTCAAAGTAATTACAAAACGTAATTAAGTTAATATGCACAAGAGTTCATCTTTAACTGTTACTAATTCTTTGAAAGTGTGCATTTGATTTTTATACGCCTATTACATGATACATTATTAAAGAGGAGACTGTAAAAATCACACCGTTTTGTCTTTAACTGGTGTAAATTTCTGCATCATTCATGAATCAAAATTTAATCGAGTCGACCTTTAAGGAGGCAAGAAATTTCCCGATGGCGACTGACACATGAAAAGCAGGACCCTTATCAATTTCTGAAGTTACAATATGACGTCCAGTTTTTCCTTTGAGTCGATTATTACAACTGCCCTAGATATTTTTCATAAGTTCATTTTCTTTCGTTGTATATTTAATTCATTCAGATTTTCATTATTTTGAATATTTGAGTTTCATGTTTGATTTTAAGAGACATAGAAATGTGCAAATGGCGTTCTTTAGAACTCAAATTTAATGAAATTTTTGTGTTTTGTGTTTTATATACTTCTTTCATTTCAAACCTTCACAACATTTAAAACATAATAGTTTATATAAAAAAACCATGTAACAGTCTTGTTCGCTGAATTAATTTGTTAACATTTTTTACGTGTTTCAGTAATGAATTCACAGTAAAGTGCAACAGGAGGTTATTACTAGTACTTTTAATTAATGAAAACATTTGACACTTAATTATGTCTTAGTCATCTGTATATAAAAACAAAATAAGTATTATTTTATCTAGTATATATGTACTCCAACAGAAAAAATCAATGAACATAACAGCACAGAAAAGAAACTTTCGTTTCGAAAGTAAAAATATATTCATAACCTTCGTATCTCGACAACTCCTACTTTCAAAAATCATAACTTTTGAAAGCTGTCCTTTGATCACTTTAGTCCATAGGCTGAAATACCCCCCCCCCCCCCCCCCCC
>MJUU01030795.1:25055-42946 GCA_002080025.1 Modiolus philippinarum
CCTCCCATTTCCCCACCAAACTCTTTTTTATGTTCGCTTACAACATCTCTTCATAATAAAGCATAAAATCTATGCACTGGTTTGGCAGGCCGACATTTTCGACCCACCCAAATGTTGTCTTGCATCAAGTGCTTCAAAATGTTGACTGGTACCTCCCATGTGCAATAAATTTGCATTAAATGATAGACTATGTAAGGCATTTTTTGAAGTCTTGACATTTTCGACTTTGACATGATAATTATCGAAGAACTGCGCGTTAATAAATAGGAAATACTTTACGAAGTGTAAAGTATTTCCCTAAAACCATGGCAAAATCATTCTTATATCTTGAAATATAAAATATTTTTGATGTCTTCCTTAGATTTTACCATACATTTAATTATATCATATGACGAAATGTGCATATGCAGAATCGAAATTCACAGTAACTTCGTTAACTTTGTTAGTTATTAAGATGAATTATAGCACTTACATCAAGAAAAGTGGCATATCATGTCTGATGATAAACATATTACAGTAAATAAATAATTTCAGACATTTTAAGGATAATCTATAATACCTTTGATAGCCACAAATGTTAAAAATACTGAAATTCTATAAAAAAAACTGCTGTTTTTATGCAACTTCGGTATTTTTGTACTTTATAATCATAGTTATATTCTATATGAATAGCAATATAACATTTTTGATGATATCTTGGAAATAATGACTCATTTATCATAAACACAAAACTCTATCAAATTCTAGAATCTTTAAAAGAAATATACAATTTTCCTTTATACCATTTTCAAAATGATTTTTCTTTCCACTAAAAACGACTTAAAACGAGTTCTTCCTTTCGACAATTTGTTACATATTTGGAAATTCATCTGTTAAAATGTCGTATAACTGGATTATTCCTCCTGTACATTTCCTGCTATTTCTATAACTGTCACCTAAAACAGAAACAGGAATGATAATTGGTGTTTTACCTTTTTATCAGCATTGATCTACATCAATGATCTACAATCAAAATCCCTGCAATTAACTGAAACTTATTTTTCTGGTCGAAGCTATCCCATTTTGTCATTAAATTGGGTTGTATGACCATTCGTTGGATTATGGCTTTCCATATTATTTGATTCTAATGCTGCTGATGAGAGGTTACTCCTTGAAACACGTGTACAGCATAACAAAATTTACTGTTTATATTATGCAACTTTGGTATTTTTGTATTTTTAAACCATTGGACCAATGCCTCTGCTGGCGGACCAGAGGTCCCCGACTGTAGTCATGAGTCCAATAGTCAGACTTGTCTGACATGATAATTTACCTTGCGTTTTATAGAAATTTACTGTTTTTTATCAAAATTCTTACCCCTTAAAAATACTAAGGCTTCATTCCGTGTATGACAATCGGTAGATGTCCTAAGTACTGGATTTGGCTTCCTATTTCGGTATTTTTGGTAGTGAGAACATCTTTTATGACTATTTGTTCGGATTATGGCTTTCCATATTATTTGATTCTAATGCTGCTGATGAGAGGTTATTCCTTGAAACCCGTGTACAGCATAACAAAATTTACTGTTTATATAATGCAATTTTAGTATTTTTGTATGTCATAACTTTTCACGTAGGAACAACTATATGAAGCATGATTGATCTTTGATTTCTAAAAGTCACAACTATATCGTTCATGGCGTTTTTAACCAAAACATCTTACGTTAATACAGCTTCAAAAATGGTGTTGATTAATGTGATGCTTCACTTTTGGCGGACTGTATATATCACTTATATCAAGTACTCACTTCATTTTTTGGATGTTGTTGAAACTCAATAAAAGCTACTAAGATTTCTGAGAGTCATATTGAAATAAATGCAATTACATTTATCGTAGCAATTACATATTCATCACTTTATCATGCCCACATCAGCATCAAATGTATCTACAAACGACACTACATAGAATGATTAGTAAAGGAAATGGATTACTAGTAACTATCCTACTTACATACTCTCCGTACAAAGAAAGGACATCCTTTTAAACATGCTTTCCTTTGGTATCAGTGTAATACATCGGAAAAAACGAATAAATAAGGATTGAGAAAGGAAAAAAATCTATAACAAAACACGGCAATTAAGATTTTATACAAATTGAGACAAAATGCTTAAACAAAAGTGAACGAAAAGGTCACGAAACTAAAGCACTAGCAATGTCAACTCTACTAAAGCTGGAGGTATCATTAGGTGCTCCAGTCTGCTCCATGTATATCATCTGTCACACAGCAAATCAGGGTGGTGGATATATATAGTTTCTACAACGAGAACCGAGTTGATTATAAAATTTCTCACATTGAGTTACATATATTTTGCAAGTGTTTGAAAACGAGGCTTGCCGAGTTTTTAAACATTTGAAAATTTACTTTACAAGATGTGAAAAATTTCATTATTAATTGCATTTGTTGTAGAAAATATTTCTCGTATAACATAATCGAAAGTCATCGGGGTCTATGTTCCGAATATGTTTGGCGGGAAATTTCTCGTGAGTTGTTCTCTATCTAGAAATGAGAATTTTTTTTTATCACACCGGTCAGTCGTTGGTTAAATTTGCTAGAAGTTAGAGAATGATAAATGCCGTCGTCTAACTCATGAGATAAAAATGATAAAATAAACATGTAAGTGCGGAAAACAACAACCCGCCGTGTCTATACTTGATAAATGAACAAAATAAATGGCCTTACAAACAGAGACAAATTCACAACTCGACTCCTTTTTAGGGTCAGACTTCATTACTTACTGTAGTCAAAGAATGGCTTCAAGATATATTGTGATAGAGTTTACTCAACAAGTGGGGTAATTCAGATATGGATCCTAAAAACTGTTTAAATTTGTTAAAATATTTATCTTCCACTGTAACAGTAATTATAACTTTTTATTTTTATTCACTCCTTATTAATTTTTCACATGAAAAGTAAAACCCAGGACTCGTTGATTTAAAACATCCTTCTTTTTTACCGAAAAGAGAAAAAGATTGGCTTATTCTGTTTAACATAACACCGATTCCAACAAAGAATATCCAGAGGATGATATCGTTGCAATCTTGGAATTTCAATACCAATGAGGAATAACTCTGTACTACCTTAAGCCGATTTTTCTGTTATTCGTTATTATTTCTGTTATTCGTATGAAGCCAGGTTCAAACAAGGGCTTGTTCAGAAAAAATAAGCTAGTCAACTCCTTTGAGACCAGTTTCCGTTATAAGGATGATGATATATCAATGAACAATCCTCAATTTTAAGGATTACCTACACAATATTCCCAAATGAACTCGAAAATAAAGAGACCACTAATACCCAACCTTGCCGTATATTTTTAACGCTGGACGTCAGAATCAAAACGATACGACAAGCGTAATGATTTCAACTTTCCAATAGAGGACTTTCCTTTTTTGAGCAGTATTATTCCTACATCTCCGGCCTTTAGCGTTAATTTTGCACAATGGATTGGCTTTTGTCGTGCATATAGTTTGTAGGTAATTACTGTAAAGGTGGAATTTTCGCGTGGAGGTAATTTTATCTATATTCACGATCAAGGAAATTCTCCCCACGCGAATACTTTGTTTTTGAGGTGTTCTATGTTAAGAATGACATTGTCGAAACGAGAATAACCCCTCGCGAAATGCTTGACAAACAAAATAGCTCATGTTTTCTCCAAGTTTTGCAACATCTTAGCTGCCGTATTTTGAATTTTTTCCTTTCTGCATTTTTGCTCCGGTATTCGTTTGCTGATATATTTGCTGACATAACTTGTCGAAATGCGCATATGCAGAACCTAAATTCACAGTAACTTCGGTATTTTGTTATATATTATATAAAAGATTACGGGAACACCAATACACTAAAAGTAAACATCATCTTTAATTTCAAAATAAAGAAGAGATATTAATCAGGGAGCTACCTAATAAAAAATCTTAAAAAGATTGTTTTCTCTAAAAGAGAAGAATCTATAAAAGTAATAATATAAACTTCAAGAAAATTTGCAGATTGTGAATGAGTAAACGCAAAAATTAATGTAAAGATATTTTTTAGATGATCATTTCGCCAACTAACGTCATTACAGTATAGATTGATTCAAAACATTTTGAAGAACAAAACGCAAGATCGTAGAGAACAAATTTATAAAAACAAGTTGAGTTTAACATCAGCTAAACAGAGGGCTTTACGCGGGCCAGATTCGTTAGCTTCAAACAAAATGTTCTAAATTTAGTGATTTAGGATTCCACATAAATTGTTTTTAACTGTTCATTAAACCAACCAAGTTCGAGTGTTTTTGCCTGTTGTAGGTCAGGTGTTAGAATATAGCAAATCAAATGAGCAGCATTGGTCGGTTATCTCCCTGTACCAAGTTAGTTATATTTGGTTAAAGTGGAGATAAATATAGATTATTACATTGCATTTTTCATATTACACCCTTTATCAGCCCTAGGTCTTTATATCAGCCAGAGAGTCGTTAGGCTCGAGGGATGATATATGACCGAGTGCTGATAAAGGGTGTGATGTGAAAAATGACATGTAATGATATGTTTTTATCATATACTTCAACTATAGAAAAAAATCAATTGAAAGATATTTTGATGCCTCTGATATGTACATTGTTTTCGGCAATTATATTAAAATGTAATTGAGAAAGTGAATTCTTAGTAAATAAGCGGGACGACGAGAAGAAAGTGGTGTGAATAACTTCGGCCTATTTAGTTAATTCCGTGACGTCATAGTAGGATTTATTCTATGACGTCAAAATACGAGGTTTTCTACCAGTCGCCTGGTTTTTCTTCGTTCAAAATTGTGGGCGTGTTACCAGCCTATCTTCCTAATGCCAAAAAAATGGTTGGGTCGAAATTGTCTAGTTAATACGACCATTACAGAACAATGGTAATACCTGTATTTTTGTCAACTATAATATTGTACGCAGTGCTTGGCATTTTGGCGGAAACATCCGAACTTGCATGTGATAAAGCCTCCGAGTTGCAACGGAAAGGCATGTGATAAATTCCGGAAGTAAACTTGATAAAGCTTTATCAGCCCGCTTACTGTCAAATCACATCCTTTCGATGATTTTCATTATAAAACACATAGTTTATCGTGCAGTGAAAAATAGCTTTTATTTAGTCCATATATATAATAAATTTAAATATCGAAAGAATGCATTGATATGCTCATTAAAATTATCTCCACTTTGAACCATACAAAACTAACTTGGTACAGGGAGACAACCAACCGGTGTTTCTCAATTACATGTTAAATGCTAAGTAATAATTAAAAAATATGAGAATATTACTACTCAAAAAAGAAAGGTATCTATTTTTGAAGTCAAAATCAAAAAGCATATCGTAAATCTAAATCTAGTCGTGCAGAGTTACCAGTACATCGGCAAACGAATACCGCAGCAAAAACGAGGAAAGGGGAAATTCTAAAATCATAGATCCAAAATCATGGCAATTAACAACAACACGAATTGAGACAGTATGACAAAGACAAAACAAAAATGAACAACAACGCCCAAAAAATAAAAACTGAGGTATCTTCAGGTGCTCCGGAAGGGTAAGCATGATCTGCTCCACGCGTGGCGCCCGACACACTGTCAGTTAAGAGTTCGGTTTTGTCATAGTCGGTGTTAGTCAGTCAGGTAACAAACTCTGGATCTACCCAAAGATATCTGTTCTCATTTTGACATCGTAATGGTCTGTCAAATCGTTGTGACGACCGTAAAAGTTCTGTAGAGATATGTGGTTTTTTTAACTTTTACTTTATGGCAGGAAACATAAAGGAGATGATAGAATTAAACAGATGAGATTATAAGACCAGCAAATTTTTCTTCGTGGGCATTTGTACTGTGCATATTAAGCAAAAAGATTTTAGGTAAAGTAGAAATAAAACATTTGCACTACCCTCTCGAAAGCACAAGACAAGAAAAAAATCGAAATAAAACCTACATACCCTTCTCATGCCTCAATTACAAGATGTTAAGTTTAGAAACCAAAATTAATAAACAAGAAATATTCCTCACGTGGCATATGGCATGCAATATTTCCTAACTTCACAACAAATAATTAAGACATTCCAAAGTGTCATTTTTAAATTTATTTCATGTTTACTGAATAATTTCTTTTTGCATATCATCTTAATGTGACATTCATAAATTCTTAGTAGAGTGCACGAGTTCTATATTTTTATTACCTTTAAATATTTCCATATATTTGCCATCAAGTCTAGGATCCCCTTTGCATATATTTTGCATAGAAGAACCAGTTTGCCCACGAAGTATTTTTTTAAATACTGATTTAAAAATCAAAACAATCTAAACTGAATTAATTTCATCTTGAATAGCACAAATTGAAAGTACAGGCAGACAGGCAGTGACTGAAGTACAGGCAGACATGAGGTGACTGAATGAATTTGAACGTAAGCAAATAAAGATGGAATTAACGAGGAGAAGGGAACATTTGAAAACAAGAGGTTCTCAAGAGCCTGTATCGCTCACATGGAACCTGGTGCTTAACAAATTCCATTGACAGCCATATTGATAGAATATGTTTTCGTGTTTTCCCGTAGGGTCCAGTGTTAAACATGTTCCGTGCTGGCGGCCATCTTAGATGAGCGGCGAACCTGAAAAACTTTTTTTGTAGGGGATCACTCAAGGACTATTGTGGCTAAGTTTGGTTCCAATTGGCTCAGTTGTTTCTGAGGAGAAGATCTCTGAATGTTTTCCAATATGGTCCAATTTTAAACTATGTTCCCTGCTGGCGGCCATCTTGGATGAGGTACGGTCATAAAAATCACAAAGTTTGAAGGAGACCACCCAAACATTATTTTGACTAAATTTGGTTAAAATTGTTCGAGGGACTTCAGAGGAGAAGATCTTGGATTGCATTTCCCTTAGGGTCCTATGTTAAACTATGTTCTTCGCTGGAGACCATCTTGAATGAGGTACGGTCATAAAAATCACAAACTTTGAAGGGGACCACCCAAGGACTATTGTAACTAAATTTGGTTAAAATTATTCAAGCAGTTTCAGAGAAGAAGATCTTTGAATGCATTTCCAATAGGGTCCTATGTTCTAGGCTGGCGGTCATCTTGGATGAGGTACGGTAATAAAAATCACAAACTTTGAAGGGGACCACCCAAGGGCTATTGTGACTAAATTTGGTTTAAATTGGCTCAGTAGTTTCAGAGAAAAATATCTTTGAATGAAAAGTTAACGACGGACGCCAAGACAGACGCCAAGAGTTGGCAAAAGCTCACCCTGGCTATAGCCAGGTGAGCTAAAAAGCAAAGCAATAAAACAAACGAAACCAGGAAACAGAACTGGACTAGTAGAAAATATAATGCATATTTTCTATGATTAATAACAGGCTTGCACGAAAACAACAACGTAGTTAATACAAATTAAGACAAAACAAATTAACAAAACTGAACGAAAATGCCACGAAACTAAAGCACTACCAGTGTGAACATTACTAAAACTGGAGTTATCATTAGATGCTCCAGAAAGATAAGAGTGAGCTGCTTCACGCACATCACCCGTCATACAGCAAATTCGGGTGGTGGATATATAGTTTCTACAACGAGAACTAAGTTGTTTATGAAAGTTCTGACATTCAGTTAAATACATTTTGCAAATGTTTGAAAAGGAGATTTGCCGAGTTTTTAAACATTTGAAAAATTATTTAAGAAGATGCGAGAAATTTCATAATTAACGTGTTTAAGTTGAAGAAAATATTTCCATGATGACATAATGTAAAACACCGAGGACTATCTTCCGAATAGATTTGGCGGGACATTTCTCGTGAGTTGTTCTCTCGCTAGAGATGAGAAATATAATCTGTAACATTTTTTCCAGTTTATTACATATAATTCTCAAATCGAGATAGTTAAATGTGAAAATTCAAGTACCGAAATTTGAGAAATTATCGTAATAAACTGGAAAGCAATGTATGAGATCCTTTCTACTGAATTCATTTGAAGTAAAATTATCTCCGTTGTCTCCATGGTGAAATATGCCACCATTTTGCAGCTACCATCGTTGCTATCATTGAGTATCATTGAGTATCATTACGCCATTCAAGGGATGTTGAGTGAAATATTTTGAAAAAAAAATATTATAGTACCAATAAATTGAGTAGTCTTTTGTCATAAAAATTCAAAAACCATTTCACTAGACAATGATGCAGGTTTTAATTCCATCAACATCCGGTTTCAATATTTCTTGAAACTGAAACGAGACGTTTAATTGATTGAGCAATAGCCAACTCAGAACAAATCTACACATATGTTAGTTATTGTTGTGATATCTAATCGATCAGGAAGTATTTAGATTTGCTAGAAATTAGAGAAAAAATTGTTAGAAATATTTATCTTTCATTGAACTTAACCACTGTAACAGCATTAAAACTTTTTTTCATCATTCCTTATTGATTTCCCACATGCAAAGTTCAGGTGATTCGGTAGTATTCTACCATTCTGATTTCATGTTTCATGCTTTGAAAGGTATTTTTTATTAAAGAAATATACAAACATTTTAAAATTTGGACAAATCTTTACAATATTTCGCTTTAAACACAAATAATGGGCTCATTTCTCCTAGTCTAGAATCATTTTGACGAAAAAATCAAAAATATTATATGTGTTGTAAAATTTTTCGAAATGGAAATTCAAACAAGTGAGGTAATTCAAAAAAAATATTTTACAAAGAAATCACTACGGAAATTCTGATTATGTGATACAATTACATTATAAAGTCCGTGACCCCCGTTTTCCTTTTTGTTTATTAGAAAGTTCAATACAGAGCCCAACAATATATAAAAATAATCAACATTCTCATGAATATAACTTGGATAATTTTTAAAAAATGATTATTTTCCTTAACATTTCAACTAAAAAATTCCAATTTTCGGTGAAAGATTGTGAGCTTGCAAAGTCCGTGACCCCAAATTTTTATTTAATTTTTTGGAAGTTTAGTTATTGAAGACTTATTCTGCTATTGAGAAATTCTGATGGATTTTGCTTATAACCCCGAACCACCTTAAACTTAGAACTAGTTGCTTTAAAACATAAGTCTTTCTTATCAAAAAGAGAAAAATTCTTATTTAACCGATTCCAACAAAAAGTATGAAGAGGATGATATCGTTGCAATATGTTGGAATTTTATTAACTATGGGATTATCTGTGTACTACTATAAGTCGATTTTTCTATTATTCGTATGAAGCCAGATTAAAACTATGTCTAGTTCAGAAAAAAATAAGCTAGTCAATTGATTTGAGTTCAGTTTCCGTTGTAAAAATGATGATATCTTAATGAACAATTCTCTATTTGTAGGTAATCCTTAATATTCATAAATAAAATCGAAAATAAACAACTGATATACCATCATCAGCATAACACCTGGCCATATATCTTTTTATCCCTGGACGTCAGAATCAAAGAGATAAGTTAAGCGTTACGATTTCTACTTTCCAATTTTGAACTTGCCTTTTTAAGCAGTATTTTTCCCAAATCTCCGGCCTATTATATAGCATTTATATTGCATAACGGGTGCGCTATTGCCGTTCATGTAGCTTGTGGTTTATTTTTTTCATTACTAGCATTTGTTTTATAAATGTCATGTTTTCTCCGTGTTTTGCAACTCACATTTTGGAATTTGTATCATATTTCAGAACCCCTTTGGTTTTCTCCAGTTCAATGGCTTAAGCAATTTTGCACATGGACACCCCACTTTTTATTTCATGAATATCTTCTATAGGTCAAAATACAATAAATACCGAGGTTGCATAAAAACAGTAAATTTCGTTATGCTGTAGAAGTGTTTCAAATGAAGACACCTTACAAGTTTTCATTCAAGTTTTGACATAACTTCCTCACTTTTAGACAACAAAATAGTCCTACAAGCCGTCAAAATTCAGTATGGACAATGCATGGACGAGTTAAATGACCTGCGCAAACATGACCTTGGAAATTCCCACTTCAAGCAAACATCGTACGTCACGATTTAAATAACTACTCACAGACGTCACTATCCAATCGAATCATGTTAAACACGCACACCTCCCGGTTTAGAAATAGAAAACAATAGTAAACAAACAAATGATCGATAAAAATGCATTTGCTTTGTCGGATGTAGTTGATAGCAGGGAAAATATATAAATCTATTTATTTAATAATAAAGCACAGTATTCCCTTATGAGGAGTTGATGTCATGAGTATACATGATACAAATCGTTACCTTTACTTGTAATCCCAACGTCATATTAATAATATTTGTTTTTGGGTTACTAATTTCGTTTTCAACTTCTTGTGTGATTTAAGGTGTAATTCATTTTGTTAAATTTGTATTTTGCGAAGGACCACATGAGGACGTTTTATAAATTTTGCATATATCTGAGAAGACGTGAAGGACTAGGCCGAATTCTGCCTCTGTGGTAAAATTATTATCTATTTATCGTTTATCTTTTCTATTTGGACTTTTATTTTTTAATTCTTGCTGTTGCCCTGGACTGGGCAACAGAAAAAAAAAATTAAAGCCCAAATAGAAAAGAAAACGATAAATAGTAATTATTTTACAATAGAGGCAGAAGAATTCGGCCTATGCCAGTGATTTGCATTGTATTCTATCCCTGTTGCGGCAAATAATTTAGGGGACGACCCTTTGATGCTTGGTCGATTTTGCCCAGAAAATGTATTTATTTTCATAAAAATCTCAAACAGATTATTTATTTTCACCAAATGTCACATTAAGATATTTATTTCCATTTGCAATTGAAAAAAAATATTCTTCGAATTAATTTTCATGAAAATTAGGATAAGAATATTTATTTTCACTGGTACCAAGATTAAATTATTTATTTACAATTCGCCCAAGCCCCTCCCCCTGAAAATCAAATGGTCATCCCTTGAACTTGTAGACTAAATATAATTCATGTTTATGTAAACTCGCATTTTACGTTCACGTACATTTGAAGGCACGAATTCAGGACGCTTTCTGTGTTGCGACATTTAAAAAAATGTAGGAATCCTATAAATTAATCCATTTTGATACGTAAATGTATTGATCAATGATTGATTTCTTATGCTACTTACGTACTTGATTAAAAGAAATAGTAAAAATTGATTTAATTTATTTATAGAAACATGTACTTTGAATTTGGAATTTTCCCCTTTTGTGCACATGCATCAGTTGGGACATTACGTATCATTTCTCTTTAGTGATTGGTTCATCGTATTTGACGTTGTTCTGTAGATTCACCTTCAGAATGCTTGCGCAGGTCAGTTTATTGTGATTGGTTTATTAAAATTGTGACGTACAATGTTAAGGTATCTGCCGAATGATCTTTGTTCATACTGATTTTTGACGGCTTGTAATTCTAAATTAAGGAAAAATCAGAGAAATCCATTTCCCGCCAAATTTTTAATGTCTTTTATCTCCGTTAAAAGCACATGAACTTATATATTTCTTTTTACAATTTCATTAAGTCTATAATGCTTAATTCATTTAAATGGTTTTCAAGAAATCCATGATATAAACAACATCAGGAGTGAGCCTACTCAGCTGCCGTGTTTTAATTTTTGAATTTTCCTCCTTTCTGGATTTTTGCTCCGGTATTCGTTTGCTGATATATTATATACACGATTGTGACACTAGCGGGGATACTGATACACTACCAGTAAACATCATTTTTAATTTCAATAAAAAGAGAAATATCAATCAGGGAGCTACCTAATAAAATGCTCATAAAGAATTTTTGCCTAAAAGAGAAGAATTTATTATAAAGTAATAAACATAAATTTCAAGAACAGTCGCAATTATATTCGTCTAGATTTTGAATGAGTAAACGCAAAACGTAATGTAAGGATAATTTTTTAGATGATCTTTTCGACAACTAACGTCTTTTCAGTATGGATTGATTCAGAACATTTTAAAGAATTTAACGCAGGCTCATAGGAACAATACAAAAAATACCCAAGTTACATAAAACTACAGTAAAATTTCGTTATGCTGTACTCGTGTTTCAAAGATTAACAGCAGTATTAGAATCAAACCATATGGGAAGCCATAATCCAAAAGTTGTCCTCAAAGAAATACTAATTATACCGAAAATATCAAAATAGGAAGCTAAATTCAGTACCAAGGACATATATCGAGTGCCATATACGGAATGAAACCTCAGTATTTTAAAGTGGTTAGAAAACAGTTAATTCTATAAAACGCCAGTAAAAATTTCATGTCAGACAAGTCTGACTATTGGGGTGATGAATACCCTTGAACCAGCAGTGGCATCAGCCCAATGCTTCAAAATACAAAAAATACCCAAGTTGCATAAAAATACAGTAAATTTCGTAATGCTGTACACGTGTTTCAAGGAGTAACCTCTCATCAGCAGCATTAGAATCAAATAATATGTGAAGCCATAATCAAAAAGAAGTTCAAAAAGAAGTACTCAATGCCAGAAATATCAAAATTGAAGGCCAAATCCAGTACCAAGGACATTTACAGAGTGCCATACACGGAATGAAGCCTCGGTATTTTAAAATGTTTTAAAACTGTTTTATCAAAATTCTAATATATGAATTTTCACTTCAGCTCAGGTAAAAACAATTTAGAACACTTTAAATCGAAATATGTGTTTTAAACAGCTTAAATTAAAAGTAAAAATCAGTTTAGGACTGAGGTATGCAAATATACCCATAAGGTGTAAACAAAATTGCAAGTTTCAGATGCAATCGGTTTTAGAGGAATCACCGAAATACTAACAAGAGGTCCACTAGTAAAGACGTCGACCAAATAGACCCACGGGTAATAAATGACTAATACTGAAATTACTGTAAATTTAGTATCTGCAGATGGCCATTTCGACAACATATATCTTTTTCAGTGCAGATAAAATCAAATCATTCGAAAACCAATTTTATTTGGAAACTTGCAATATCTTATCAATTTCAGAAAATTTTGTATAAAACTAAGGAGCATCTCCTTCTTGCATAGCTCTGTCAATAGCTGATTTTGGATTTTCTGTTTAGATTCTATTGGTAATTTGTTTTCTATTAGATATTACACATGGTTTTCTTATATGTTTTTCCAGATCTTTTGATTTGATCTGATTTGCACTGAAGATTAATTGTCGAAATGCGCATATGCAGAAATTATATTTACATTAATGTCGGTATTTTGTTAATTGAAACACCAAAAATCGAAATATGTGTAAATGGTGTATAGGACTGTCTGTTCGGGACATCGACTCTCCTCCACAAGCTGAAAAGAGCTAGGTCCTTTGTTGTCTTAGAGTTAATTACGGAAGAAACGAATGATATGAGTTTTGTCAAAAACTTTTATTTCATGGCAAGACACATATAGGAGATGATAGAATTAGCAAGTTCTTGTTCTTGATGCATTTGCACAGCACTGTACATATTAAGCAAAAAGATTTTTGGTGAAGTAAAAATAAAAACATTTGCACTACCCTTTCGAAAGCACAAGATAAAAAAAAATCGAAATAAAAGCTACATATCCTTCAACTGCAGGATATATAGAAACCAAAATAAATACCCAAGAAATATGCCTCACGTGGCATGTAGCATGCAATATTTCCTAACTTCACAACAAATAATTAAGACATTCCAGAGCGTCATTTTTCAGTTTATTTCATGTTTACTGAATAATTTCTTCTTGCATATTATCTTAATGACATTCATAAATTCTCAGTAAAGTACACGACTTCTATATTTTTATGACCTATAAATATTACCATATAGTTTCATGTTATAAACTAATTCCAATCCAGTGATTGCAAATCTTGTGCCGCCATTTTTTAGAGCTACAAAGTAGTGTGAATAACCAAAATGTGCGGATTTTTTGGGGACTTAAGAAAATCATAATTGTAACTCGATATCTTAGCATGATTTTACACTATGGCAATTTAAAAAACATAGGAATTTCAAAATCCCATGGGATTTTGAAATATTCCCATGGGACTTTTACTATTCCCATGGGATTATTTTTCTCCCATGGGAATATTTCAAAGTCCCATTGGAGATAGTAAAATCCCATGGAAAAATGCATTTTCCCATGGGATTATGGAATTCCCATGTTTTTTAAACTGTAATTGTGTAAAAGTGTGCTAACATATCAACTGACTATTATGGTTTTCGTAAGTCCCATGACATTCTGCACATTTTGGTTATTAACACTAAATGGTAGCTATCAAAAATGGCGGCACCAGATTTGCAATCATTGGAATTGCAAATTTAAATTTGAATGAGTTTATAGTAATTATAACCCGAATAATCCAGTCGTTATATTCCACTCACTACGATCGCTACATTAACGCTACATACAAGCGGAGAGAATCGGAGACGGAATTCGAGTTATAGTAATTACGGTATTTTGTTATTTATGACCACTGATTACCACATACCACTGGGCCGATGCCTCGATCTAGGTGTACTCTTTGTCTCGTATTTACCAATACAGTAGTCAGCACGGAACTTGCATAGATCTAAAATACTAGTATTATAAATTAAGAAAAATCGATTAAAACTAAGAATTATTTCCATCTTGTAAAGCCCTATCCGCAGCTGATTTTGGCTTTTCTTAAGATTAAGTAGTTTATTTGCTCTCTTTCAGATTTTACAGATCTTTTGGGTTACTGTCTTCCAAATGTTTTGAATTAATCTACACTGACGAGACATATGTTGTCGACTCAGCCATCTACAGATACTATGAAAATTTACAGTCATTTCGGTATTTTGCTATTCATTCGATATAGATTTTCTTCAAGACGAGTGGTCTTTTTCATAATTATTGCTTCAAGACTGAATGTGTTTATTAAACACCCTTCCTGGCAGATTATGCAATATTTTCGAAGTACAAATAAGTCAACCTTAAGATTATTATCCACCTCGCAGTTTGTTAAGGTTAACACGTGTTTACGTATGCACTTCGTTATCTTATGCCTATAAAGCAAAAGTAAGTATGCCACACTTCCTGTCTTGCTAACTGAATTAATCGTTTTTTTTAAATTTATTTTATGTGTGACATTCATAAATTAACAATAAACTGGAACAAAACGCAAAAACGTCTTGTTTGTTTTAATTAATGAATTAACGTGACGTATTTCTTGGCCTTTGGTGCGTATACAAATCTTATTGTCACTGAACTTTAACAGTTGCAATACTAAAACATTACGAGACTTCCGAGATAGAACTCTCATGTGTAACTGAAGGCGGAAACGGTTGCCTCAAATACCAGTATGAAGGAATGACTGGATTCATTGCCTATTGAAATAAATATATTATTATTCTAAAAAGCAAACTATAAGTATACATATAATAGTTCCTACATGACAATTCTTAAACTAATATTTAATATACGAAAAACAATTAACATGAAGTGCTACAATAGATTAAATATAAATCACCTTTAGCTCAACAGTGTTAATTTCTTAGTGTTTCCCTCTCAATGTATTTATGTATTGATTTTTTCGTATAATATTAGAATTTTTTCCAGAGTGGAAACGTTTCAAAAGTCCCGTCTTCAGGAGTCCGGTTTTCCCAGTTTAAATGATATTTTCAATTTCTTGACAGATATGAGCGTTGGTGGATTTCTATACAAAAGTCCTTAAACATTGTAATTTTCAGTCCATGATACATTATGTAATTTTGAAAAATGCAGAGAAAAAATTTGAAAATCTTTTTATAGTTTTAAAACACTTTTTGTTATCTGTAGGTATTCTAAAGTTTCACCTCATTCCTATTGCTTTAAAAAAAACGACTTTGGAAGATGGTATCAATAACTGTTTTATCCCTTGTTTGGACTGTCCGGGCCTTATGCTGTCAACGTCTATAAGTTAAAACCGACGGAAAAAAGTTTAATGTCACTTGCAATTGAACTTTTTCCTTTATATAGACATCGGCAAACGAATACCGAAGCAAGAATGAGGAAAGGGTGACTGCAAAATCACGCCAATTCATATCCAACACGAATTGAGACAATATGACAAAGATAAAACAAATAAAACAAAAAAGAACAAGAACGCCACATAACTAAAGCATTAGCAGTGTTAACCCTACAAAAACTGAGGTATCATGTGCTCCTGAAAGGTAAGCACGATCTGCTCCACCCGTCACACTGCCAGTGTGAAAAGTCCGTTGTTAGTCAGTCCGGTAATAAACTCTGGATCTACCCAAAGATATCTGTTCTCATTTGCGAAATAGAAATATTGTAAGTCTGTCAAATCGTGGTGACGGCCTTAAGGGCATACGATACAGCATAGATCCCATATTGATTTTTTCACTAAAATCCGATATAATGTAAATTTTGATATAAGGATTCCAAATATGAAAAGAAAAGCATACCTTCATGACTTACTTTTTGAGATATTTAACGTTGAAAATCGCTAATTTTGGGTTAAAACCAATTAATTTGCGTTTTTCGTGGAAATTTTTCAATGTTTGTAATTTTCAGAGTTCTTGGGCTATTTCAGTTCTTATTTTTGATCTGTATTGCTCAATTTGTCGCCTTTAAATGGGACTATGATAAAACATATCAACAAAATCCGATATATCCCTCATTTGGTGTTTTTGTATATGTAAAGTTAGATTGTAGCTATATTCATGGACTGAAATCGAGCTATAGAAAAAAATCGACTATTGATTTTTCCTTCATAATTTGGCAATTGGTTTTCCTGGCGACCTTCGTCTGAAAGCCAAGGAGAAAATAGGGGGTACATGTGCTTGTTTTTAAGATATTTGAGAAAAACTGTAAAAATATACCACAGAATATTTTTTGGCGGTAAATGACGTTGCTTTGTTTTTCTCTCGGTATAACGTTCGTCATTTTTACCCGCCGATTTTTCTTCGTTCTGCTTGCATTAGTTCATTAGGTGATAGAGTAGCACAAGTTAGTTTCACAAATATTTGTTTATTATTGGTTGTCGCACGTCATACATGTCGATTTCAGTAATGGTCTCACATGATGCAAGACAGTAGTAGAGCATGTCACCCTAGACCACCTTTTTTCTATAGGGTCAATGTTTATAAATTTTCCATTAGTTTGTTGTGCACCCAACCGTGACTAATTAGCTTTTCATTTTCTTATACTGTTGGTATCCACTTTCTTTGACATAACCGTAACCCTACTTCCAAGCGTCACGAATGTAGAGCAACGTGAGCGTAGCGAAATGGTGTGAGAGTGGTGGGACGCTTGGGGTGGGGCAACTCAGGTTCAGTCTTTCTTTTTATCAGTCTAACCCTTACATGTACATCTTTCTATTAGTTTATCCTGTTTTTTTTAGTTCTTTCTTGTGTTGTATTTCAATTCAGTCATTTTTTATCTTTTTTTTGTCCAGTACTTCAATCTTTTTTATGTATTTTCTGTATTGACGGGTAATACAGAAACCTTATTTAGCATTTGCGTTGGAATTTATATCGATTTGTATTCATGTGTGATACCCTTTTTAGCTCACCTGGCTAAAGCCAGGGTGAGCTTTTGCCATCACTTGGCGTCCGTCGTCCGTCGTCCGTCCGTCGTCCGTCCGTCCGTCCGTCCGTCCGTCCGTCGTAAACATTTCTTCAAAAATCTTCTCCTCTGAAACTACTGGGCCAAATGAAACCAAACTTGGCCTGGATCATCACCAGGGTATGTAGTTTAAAAAATGTGTTCGGTTAGTCCGAGGACCAAACAACATGGCCGCTGTTACTAAAAATAGAACGTAGGGGTAGATTGCTGTTTTTGGCAAATAACTCAAAAACCGTAGCAGATATCAAAAATCTGACAAGGGTAAAAATGATCAGAATGACAAGATCTACCCGCCGTGCACTTTTGAAGAAAATCCGATGACCCATGTTGGAGTTATTGCCCCTTTT
>MJUU01030797.1:0-28796 GCA_002080025.1 Modiolus philippinarum
GATATTCCACCATTTTGATTTCATAACTTATGCTAAGATGGGTATTTTTTAGGGATGGCAACGAGTACTCGAATACTCGAGTACTCGTTTAGAAGGCGAGTACTCGAGTACAATTTTTGTACTCGAGTACTCGGCTTATTTTAAAATTCACGGATATTTTCTAAATTAAGTTTCTTCTCTTATATATTCATTGTTTATTTATAGCACCTCATATGCATTTGCCTGATATTTCTGTATTCCCTGCCATGTATACCGCAGTTACTAGTATTCTTTTTTCGTTTCTCTGAAATTTGCTTATCAAATCATTAATTTTAAATCAAAGGAAGTTCCCAAAATTCAACCTGTAGCAAATCGCCTCTTGATACTTATTGTCTTGTTTTATTCGGTGAAATATATTTAAAAACATTCTTCCAAACCTTTTTAGCGGATTCAAATTCATACTATAAATATTTTGAAACATGTCCATTAAGTTATAGGACAGGCGAAACTGAAGAAAACTTTTAATTGACAGAACAGGCAACGTTGATTTTTTTAATCAGAAAGGCCCCATTAACATAATTAAAATTAGTTCAAAGCAAATTTCTACAATACAAGCCATTAGTCGATTGTTTACCAATTAGTGTTTGATTGTTTGATATATACAAGAGGTGATTAATCTTAGTACCCATTCAAATAAACAATGTTTTTAAGAAAACAAAACAAGCCAGAAAAGTTTCATTGAAAGCCGAGAAAACCTACGTTGCAGATTCTCGTTCCACATTAAACAAATGATGGTTATACATGATCAATTACATGTACAATGAATGACCCAAGTACTCGAGTATTGAATTCGAGACATTTTGCCATCCCTAGTATTTTTCATTAAAGAAGGGAACAAGCATAATAAAAAATTGACAAATCTTTCAAATATTTTGCTTCAACCAATTCTCTTTATCTAGCATTAATTTTGAATGTTTAATTCAAAATGGTATTAGTACTGTAAAAATTATTTGAAATGGAAATTTAGACCAGGGAGGTAATTTCCAAAAACATTTTATAAAGAAATCACAAAGAAATAATTAAATAATAAGTTTGGTAGTCCTCACTTTTCTTTTTGTCTTAGGAGGTTCAAACCAAAGGCTGGCAATATATGAAATTTATTAAAGTTCTATTGGATGTAACTTTATAAGCATAAAAATAAAGGACAAGGTGCGATAAGGGGTTGATTTGGCCCAAGATTCCAGTGAATTTCTAAGTTGCACCTCAAGATTATCTTTCACGTTCGTTTCAAAGTTGAAATATCGTTTCCAGAAAAAATACAAAAGTTAGAACCAATGACGTCTCAAAAGCTACAGTTCTGACGTCATGAAAAGGTTACTTTTGAGCATTTTCATAGAAATATACCGAATTTGACAGATTTTCGAACAGTTTTCCTAGCCGGAAATATCGAGCACATTCAAGAACCAATTTGATGATTTAATAATTTATTTGTACGCATGAACTGAACCTCTCGTATAAATATTTTTGTGGTTCTTGCATGTGCTCTATATTTCCTATGCAGAAAAAGTAGTCAATATTGGTCAAATTTGTCATTTTTCGACAAGATGTTCAATTTGTCACTTCTTCTACACTCAAAAACTCAGTAATGATACACCAATGTTTGAGAAATGTTACTGTTTACTGAAAAGCCATTCCCATAGAATATTTCAATGAGAAAATTCTATGAATCCAACCAAATTTATTTTTCAGGCAAAATAAGGCCCTTTTTGCCCCTACTCCTTTTCTTGAACATTTTAAAGAAAAATTGGTGTTTTCTGTAAAAGTTTAAGAGCTTATATGGCTCGTCATGAACAATTTTCATTTTATTTTTGGGAAGTTATTATTTTTAAGTTTAATTCAGCACATGTGGGAAAATTCTGATGGATTTTGTCTATACCCCAAAACCACATTAAAAATAAGATTAAACTGTGAGTTATCAGTTCATTTGCAAAATAAACAAATCCTGTGTATCTACAACGCAAGTGGCTATCCTTATAAAATCTCCCCTTCAAGATATAATCATTATAACTAGAGGCTCACATGAGCCTGTATTACTCACATGGTAAATATCACCAGGAGGCTATCCATTATTAATCATACTGTATATCAGTTCACAAGATGTTACAGCTTTTGAGAAGATATTTAGACATATATGGACATCTTGAGGGGCCACCAAAGGAATATTATGATCAAATTTGATTAACATTGATCAAGTTGATCCAGTGGAGAATTTCAAATAGGGTTATATGTTCCACTCTGGCAGCCATGTTGTGATTAAGTAGGAAAAAAAATCACAAACTTTGAGAGGGATCACCCAAGGACTTTAATCATAAAATTTGGTAAAAAATATCTAAGTGGTTCTGGAAAAGAAGATCTTTGAATGCATTTCCCATAGGGTCCTATGTTAACCTTTGTTCCCTAGGGTGGCCATCATGGACGATCGTATGAACCAACAAAGAAAAATAGAGAGTAAATGCCCCCGCTGCCATCATTCAAGTTTTTCCAGATGTGTTTACACTCAAGTTATGGATAAAATTTAGCTACTCTGTTTGTGTCTGTAAGACACATATGATGCCCCCGCAGATGGATATAAAACATGGAAATCTGATTTCTAAAACATTGATATAACTGTACGTTGCTTTAATATTGTGATAACAATTCCAGAATACACATTTCAATAAAATGGTCAAGTTCAACTACCCCTCAAAATTAAAATTTTTGGCCAAAATATAAACTATGACAATACGCATATCTTCAATCCATGCCTAATCACTGTGCAAAGTAAATAAATGTAGCTTTGATATTGTGGGAGTAGTTATCAGGAATAACAGTTCCAGAACACAAATTTTGATAAAATGGCAAAGAGCAACTATCCCTTCAAAATCACAATTTTTGGCCAAAATCTAAACAATGACAATATGCACATTAATCACTGTGCAAAGTAAATTAAATGTAGCATTAATATTGTGGGAGGAGTTATCCGGAATAACAGCTAATCAGAGATGGGACGGACAGACGGAATTACAGACGGACGGACAGGGGTAAAACAATATGCCCCCGACTTGCCGCCACGGGGGCATAATAAAAAATGAAAACGAATATTATGTTCAAAATTTGATCAAAACTGTTCCAACAGTTCAGAGGAGAAAATCTTCAAATGCATTCCCCATAGGGTCCTATGTTAAACTTGTAGTCATATGATATTGAATATTGAACAACTTCATTGGGCTAAGCTGTTGAGGCTGTTAAGATAAATAGGTGAACTTGCCACTTTTTACAACAAAAAGCTTTATTATTATAATTTTGGTAAGCCTATTAGCTGCAGAAACACAATAGTATGGCTCCAAATCAGGACAGTTACACCTTTAACACTGTAATCTGCAGTTTTTTCTGCTATGTTACCATAATAAACGATGGAAAAAAAAGAATCAGTCAGCTTATCAGAATGATATGTACAAGGACGGGGAATTTTCCTGGCTATGTAAACTGTTGATCCATTAAAACATTAACTTGCAAAATTGTTAATTTACAAGATATGTTTATATTGCATCCAAAAGGAGGGAAAAATCCATAGAACACATTATTGTACATAGAAAATTTGACATTCACAATTAATAATTTCTTATGTAAATATAATACATCATGCCAACCACAAAACAAATAAATATGACACAATTTATTTATAAAAAAGAGATGTCTTATTGTGCAGGATTGTGCATGGTGTTGGTATTGCCATATTCCAAACATTTTAAGATCAAATCATGTATTGTGGACCCTCTCAGTTCTGGGGTGGGGGATGCTACTTGACAATAATTTTGATAATACTTTGCCAATAGCCCTATAAAAATGGGACCTGTTTATGACAGAGAAAAATGAAAAAAAAAAACACACCATGTTTAAGGTGGATCACTCATCACATTTTTTAACTTGCATGTGTCAGATTTGGAACTCCTCTGGTTTTCTCCAGTTTTGCACAATAACCCCCACTTTTTATTCCATTAATGTCTTCTTTTGGTCAAATTATGACACTTGACAAGTTTTCATAAAATTCTTGATATAACTTCTTAGCTTTTAGACAAACTAATTGCAAAATCATGATCCATTCCTGAGCATACTCATACTACCTGAAAAATAGCAAGTAATCCCCCCACCCCCATTTTGAAATGCCTATCCTAATACCAGCTTGAATTTCTCAATCAATCAAATCAATTATAATGTGCCAGTATAATGAAAAAATGCTCTTTTCCCTTTCTTTCTGGCACTGTATGACTGAGTGCTTCGAATATAGCAAATTAGAACTAATAACTAATTGTTCCAGAATCCTTTAATTTATCAAACAGCTTTAGGATATACTATGAATTATTCAGATCATAGGATTATGTCTCATTAGCTTTACTCCGAATTTGTCGGTCAATGCAATACTTCATAAAAACAAAGATACAAATAAAATCAAATAAATAAGACTTACTTTGGGAAATATGGATGACTTTTATAAAATCCATGAAGATTAGTATATTTTTTCCGACTCATGACAAACAATTTACAATTGTATTTCAAATCAATGCTTTTTATCAGATTCAAAAGGTAAAACAAGTGATAAAACCATGGTAACCTACTATGCGTTAATTTATATAGAATATTGCATATTTGGAGAACAGGTAAATTACGGAAGATCTGGAATAACGAGATAATAATTATAAGTATAAACTTCGTATGGACAGAGAAAACTCATACAATTGCATAGGTATTAAGATTCAGTTATATGAAAAAAATGGCAGTTAATTGATGAAGATTTAATAGGAGAAAGGGTATTTATTTAAAAATAAAAAAAACATCAAAAACTGCATACCTTCCTTCCATTTGAGCTAAATATTGTCCATATACAAAATGTATTTATTTATATGAATTGACATTTAATTAATAAAAACAAGGATAAACATTCCCATGGAAACATTTGGTATTAAATCTATATTATACAATGCTTATATGATACTAGGAATAGCAATAATATAAAATAAAAAACAATTTTGTATAATGTACCTATAGTAATTGCTGGTAAGTTCATGACTGCATATTAATTAACCCTTGGTTGTTTTAATTGTTTGCAGAAAAATCAATGGTTTGTATTTATTGGCACATATAGGCAAAATTATGGAATACTTATATAAGATAAGATATCCCTTCATTGCTTATAAGGATTGTGTACAGGAGCTCAGCATTGAAATCATCATTAACCACAGCAAATAAATTGTTTTGCCTTTTTGCTTCTATTTGGGCCAATTAATGGCCTATGACGACATTTGACAAATTTAGAACTTTGTTGAAGTTCCACCTAGTTAGTCTATCCTATCAAACTATGATGTACTGCTAAGATATTACCTGTAGGAATGCAAAATTCAGAGAAATAGTTCATTTTTTAAAACAGTATAGGCTCTCAGGAGCCTGTATTACTCAACTCGACAATTGGCGACATAATCGATTAAATCTGTATGTCAAAGGTTTTTTTTTTATTTCAACTATAAATAGACCTATTTCTTATAGCTATAGGGGCCAATTAAAAACAATTCTAAGCTAGCAGCCATCTTGGATGATGCTCAGAACTGCAGGTAGATACCCTTTTTAAAGAGTGCCTAAATAATAACCATTCTGCCTATACAGTCGAACTTCAATGGCTCGAACACCCAAGGGACCAATGAAAACAGTTTGAGCCAAAAAGGTGTTCGAGATATCAAGGTCGAACTATATTTAAACTTGAGCAAAGAGACCACAAGAATGGTTCACGGCATCTATGGTGCTTTAGTTATTGCATTTCGTGCCATCGAAGTTCTACTGTATTTGTTTATAAATGCCACTTACTTTTAGAATGGTTCTTTGAATTATTTTTCTTTCATATTAACTAATGCCAAACTATGCTCCTTGCTGTCAGCCATGTTATGAGAAAGGATGCAGACTTGAAACAATAATTTTAAGACTATTTTGCCCAAGTTTGGTTACAAATGGCCTTGCTGTTTCAGAGAAGATCTTTTGAATGTGTTTTCACAGAGTCTAAAGTTAGAATATGATTTCTTCTGATGACCATCTGGATGAGGTGTAAACCTGTTGGACACTTTTTTATAGAGGACAATCTAACTGTGCCTAAGTTTAGTTCCAAATGATAAGTATATATAAATAGTTTTTCCCATAGGATCTAATGTTTAGATATGGTCCCGGTTGGTGGCCATCTTGGGTGGGATACAGAATATAGTTCTTCAAGGGACCAAGTACTGACTATTGTAACCAAGTTTTCCTAGTTTCATAGAATATCTAAGGACACATGGTCCTGATTGATCCAATTTCTTAAGTTGTTTGTATCTTAGCCAGTTTATATCTTAAAGTAAGTCCTAGCTCTTGTCTTGGTTAACATACACAATCTTCATTTAGGATGTAAATGAAAACTGATATTATAAAATGGAACAAAAATACTGACAAGTTTTATACCTTATTTTTAAGATATTTCACTTTGTTGGAAAAGGATTTTAGTGACTTTCACACTTTCTTGAGCATGGCAAAATTTTGGTTTCCTATTATTTGGAAAAAAATATTGCATCTAATGAAATAGAGTCCACTGACCTTTCATGTTGTACTGATGCTTTAAATGATAACAAGAGGCTCTCACAAGCCTGTATCGCTCACCTGGCCCTTGGTAAACATTGACATTTTATGTTAAAGAGCCCATAGTTAAACTATAGTTCCAATATACCATAGTACTTTAAGGGGAGAAGACCTCTGTAAGAGTTTCCCATAGGGTCCAACCTTAAAACTGTTTCCAGCCGGCGGCAATCTTGGATATAGCATGGACCTGAAAAACACCGTCTTTGCAAGGGACCACCCAAGGACTATTGTGGCAAAGTTCAATTCCAGTTGGCTCAGTAATTTCAGATAAGAGGATCTTTGAAAGTGTTTTCCCTTAGGGTCCAATGTTAAACTATGATTCCTGGTGGCGGCCATCTTGAAAATAGTGCCGACCCGAAAAGCATCATTTTTGCAAAAAACCACCCTAGGACTATTATTGCCAAGTTTAGTTCCAATTGTTTTAGAAGTATCAGAGAAGAAGATTTTTGAAAGTGTTTTCACTTACGGTCCAATGTCTAAACTATGTTTCCTGCTGGCAGCAATCTTGGATATACCGCAGACTTGAAAAACATCTTTTTTGCAAGGGACAACCTAAGGACTATTGTGGCCAACTTTGGTCCCAATTGGCCCAGTAGTTTCAGAGAAGAAGTGTTTTACCATAAGGTCCAATGTTAAAACTATGTTTCCTGCTGGCCGCCATCTTGGATGCAGTGCAGACTTGAAAAACACCTTTTTTGCAAGGGACCCTGCAAAGACTAATGAGGCCAAGTTTGGTTCCTATTGGCCCAGTAGTTTCAGAGAAAAAGATCTTTGAACGTGTTTTCCATAGGGTCCAATGTTAAACTATGTGTCCTGCTGGTGGCCAACTTGGAAATAGTGCCGACCTGAAAAACACCTTTTTTGCAAAGAACCACACTAGGACTTTTATTGCCTAGTTTGGTTCCAATTGGCTCAGTAGTTTCAGAGAAGAAGATCTTTGAAAGTGTTTTTCCATAGGGTCCAATGTTAAAACTATGTTTCCTGCTGGGGACCACCTTGGATATAGCGTGGACTTGAAAAACACATTTTTTGCAAAGGACCAACCTAGGACTATTGTGGCCAAGTTTTGTTCCAATTGGCTCTGTAGTTTCAGAGGAAAAGATCTTTGAAAGTGTTTTCCCATAGGGTCCAATGTTAAAACTATGTTTCCTCCTGGTGGCCATCTTGGATATAGCGTGGACCTGAAATACACCTTTTTTGCACGGGACCACCCAAGGACCATTGTGGCCAACTTTGGTTCCAATTGGCCAAGTAGTTGCCGAGGAGAAGATCTTTGAATAAACAGTTTACGCTGACAGACAGAAAAACAGACGAAGGACGGACGGACGACAGACGCAAAGTGATGACAAAAGTTCATTCTGGCATTACCCAGGTGAGCTAAAAGAAATTGGGAGATCCTATGGAACAAAATATTTTATCAGATTTCATACAAGCTGAGGTATCTTAAAATCCAACACCAACATCTTGACATCACTGTATTCTTTAGAAAGAAAGAATTCCAAGAAAAAGCTAATATCTGTATTTTAATCTCTGTAAAATGATTTTCAATACGTGATTTTTCAGGATGTTTTGAAATTTTTCATATTTCTGAAGATCTGATTACTTAATATTTCATTTCTATTAAAAAAATTGTATCTACTTACATTTGTACAAATTAAAGACTATTCCACATCAAATATTGTTTATGTACACGTATTCCATAAAACGGATATGATTTGTCTATAACTTTGCAATTTCCCTAAAGCTTTGCTTTATTTGATGCGGATACATATTATTTCTAAACCCTAAAATAGCTTACTGTAATATACTATTAGATATCAGTAAAAATCAATTTTTAATCAGTATGGTTTATGCATTTGACAGTCAAAGTTAATTCCATCTTAATGTTTTACCAGTAAAAATCATATCAAGCTATATTTCATAACAGCAGCTGATATTATGTAAAGAAAAGGCAGAGGCAGATTATAGAAATTTTTTCCAATTGCTTTGATTTCAAAAGAAGTCAAAAACATCATTTCAGCTAAGAATTCATAGGAGTTCGTTATAAAAAAAGATGTTTTTTTAATTTAAGTTGAACAAGAATGTGTCTAATGGACACAATGCCCCACCTCATAACTGTTTTACACAATGCTACATTTCATGATCAGCAAAGCATGAAGTTGGTTGCATATACATACTTTTTTTTATGATTTTTGTATATTTATACCCTAATGGGTGTCTTATAAAGTTTAGAGGTAATAGCATACATCCTTCACAGAAAAGGGACTTAAATCTATGTATAAACTTTGACTATCCCCTTTTTTATGATCAGTGAAGCATGAAGTTGGTAGCATGGATAAATTTTTATTATGATTTTTGTTTAATTATACCCTAATGTGTATTTATACAAAGTTTCATGATAATAGAATACATCCTTCACAGAAAAAAACTTCAACCTGAGGGTAAATCTAACTTGGGACGGATGAACAGATGGACAGACAGACCCAAACACTATATGCCCCATATTATCATAGGCGGGGCATAAAAATAGTCAAATGTCATATACTTCTTGCAAGAACTGTTTAGTCATTTATATAGGAGTAAAGTAGGTATGGCACATCGACAACAATCCTACCAAATACATAACTGATAGGTCAGGCAGTTTAAGAGGTATTAAATAATATAAAGAACCAGCTTGATGAATAACCAGTTAAAGACATTATACATGTCACAAACTTTGTTTCATCAGAATTAATAAATTTGAAGTCTTCAACTACAATTTGATTTGCAAGTTTGTTAACTGATGTCTTGTTGTAGCATGTCAGATTTCTATTATTGGCAATAGGGTCTGTAAGTCTCGTCATGTGACTCACGAGAATCAATGATAAACAGGCAATTCGAAAACATTTACCGCCAAAAAATGACATCTAAGGATTATGACGTTCAAATTTTTGTTTGAAACGTCATATCTTTGTTTAAAATTTAACTTCCGGGTACAATTTATGATCCCGTAAGTGCCAAAAATGTATGAGACTTACAGGCCCTATATCTAGCCAGGTTTTAAGAAAGATATATCAAAGCCATTCAAAACAAATTTACTTTTACACTAATTTCCACAAAATAGCAAAACAGTTATTTGTTATTAAGGGCTATTCCAGTAAAACTTCCCACCAGGGGGTGGAACACCACTTATTTTTATACCCCCCACCAAGAGAAAAAACTTGAGATATATAAATTAAACTATAAGGATACAATAGAAATTCACCCACCACCAACAGAAAAAAAATTTACTGGTGTTCCACCCCAGTGGGAATTTTAAATGGAATAGCCCTAATGTAATATACTAGCTTTCAATATAAGGAAACAACAAAAAATATGACCTTGGTTTCAAAATTGGTAGAACTATACTGTTTATTAAAGCGCTCCCTCACATTCTGCTGCCAGATTTCAAATTCCAAGTATTCGAAAATTATCTAGTTTCCACTTGGTTCATTCCCTCAATATGTCACCAGCCTTGCATTGGCACCAAAATTTTGCAAGATTCAAAAATAGACAATAAAATGAGGGTGCACCCTAAATATCCCTTATGATTCAAAGTCAAAAGAATCTGCAAACATACCTTATATCATTAACTGAGAGAGGCACCCATGAATTAAAGTTGAATCTGATTTCAATTGGCCCTTTGGTTATGGAGATTTTTGAAAGTAAAACATCAGTAAATAGTACATTTTACTTCTGTTCCAGCAAAACATACATGGGACATTGGGAATGTCATTTATTCAAGTAGGAATTCACAAGCAAAAAAAATACTCTTTAGCATATATGGGTGGTCATGACAATTTTCAAGTGCCTTCCCCTGTCCCATATCAGGTTTTGCTCGAACAGCCTTAAGTTGATGAGTGAAGCCAGCAGCTAAAATAGTAATGAAAATCTAGGCCGACCCAAAATCCTCCTAGAAAGAGCTGAGGATTCAAGTTTCTGGCAAATTCTATAAAGTTGATTGAAAAAGCTGCAAAAAATACTTATCTTTGTTTGAAATGTTCTGTAAAAGTGATTTAAAAAACTTAGGATAAATCAAAATCAAATATCATTGATTTACACATTTAGTTTCAAATTGCACAATAGCAAATAACTGAGTACTTAAAACATATTCTCAATGTCATTTTCAACACTTGTTTTCTCACAATAGAAACCACTTCTGGTAACTTGGTGATGATGGATGTAAAACAAATTTTTCTTATTTTCAGATATTTCGTAGATGATTTTTCTTTCCAGTTGCTAATTATCACCATTTCCCTATATATCATATACATGGAACTAGAGTATTGAATCCTATGCAGTGTTTTTTCGTATAAAACTAAAATTTTTCAAAACACTGCCCTGAAGTTATTTCTATTCTGATTTTCATGATTTTTTTAGTTCAATTCAGAAATGTTTACAGTTTCCTCATATGATTTTGAAATAATTTTATGATCTATGATTTAATATTTCTAATTTGCTAATATGATTGGCTACATTGACTTCCGGTAGCAATATCTGAAGTCGTTCATTTTTTTATAGATGAGGTTGACCGAACTTCATTTAAGTTCACCTTATAAATCCATGTGCCAAGACAATCAAATAGAACAAAAACGTGTCATAGGCATTACATAGACAAGAATTTAATTGCTTTTTACAAAATTAAAAGAATTATAAGGATTAAACACCGTTTGAAAGGAATTTATAGGAATGTAAACGGGACCAAGTCACTCATAATTGCATATCATAATTTTGTGAGTGAATTGGTCCCGTTTATACTCCAATAAATTCCTTTCAAACAGTGTTTAATCCTTTAAGAGATACTGCTACCTTATGTAAGTAAGCTGCATTCTGATAGGCAAATAGGTGTGGTATTTTTTGACAAATACCCCTTCACTGACAAATACCCTTTCATTGAGACAATTGTCTTTGTATTTGTCCTGGAGTGATATGTGTGTTTTGATGATAAAGACATTTGGTGAAATTAAACAAATATATCAGGAACGTCGGGGTATTTGCAAAAAATACAAGTCTTGGTCTAAATTTCAATTGATTTGGAAAATTTCACTGCCCCATAACTTTCATTATTGGCAAATACCAAAACATAATGTTAAATTTCAGCATAAAAAATTACCCAGATGTATAAAAACCTGTAGCTAGATCAAGATTTCTGAGTTGATCTGTAAAAATATAATTAAAATAAGTAGGAAATAACTTCAAAACAATTTTTTGAAAAAAAAAAAATTTTGACATTTGTTAATACTATGATCCAACACTGTATAATTTCAGTCTATTTAGAATAATCCTGCACAAACTTCATTTTATTGTAATTTCAATTATTACCTGTCATTTGTTTGAATATTCTTTTTCCTCCTAGGTTTGTAAACCCATCCATCTATTACTTCACATTTCTCCTCATCACAAATAATATTCCCATCATCAGTAAATTCTTCAAACCGGAACGCTATACTTAAAGGTACTCTGATCTTCATTTCATCCGTTAGTAAGTCAAAAACTTCATCTTCCGAAAAAGTATCATTGTCAATTTCACTGACCTCTGACCTGTTATCGAAACTTACAAGGGTACTAGTACCACTTGAACTATTTCCATAACTCATTTGGAGGCGAAATTTTTTTTTTTTGAAACCGAAATAGCACTTGTTCCTCTTGAGTATTTATTTAAGCCTGTAAAATCGACTAATGTCTTTGACATATATTAATATTTGCTCTGATGAGAAGATTATCTTTACTTGTTGTTTATCATATTGATATGTCTATCAGGAATTAACAGGTCTTCATGTGACATATATATCAATTTTACCCATGAAATTGTTTTATAAGAGAAATGAAAGAGAGCAGAAGGCTTAATACCAGAATTGTATATAAAAAAAAAATTACCAATTTTTTTATGAAACTGTTCCATTACATCAAAATTTTACTACGGCCTTAGTACAAATCGACATATTTTCCTCCGAATTTTTTAGAAAAAATGGGGTAGGCAGGCAAATTCTATATTTCATTTTTTTTCAATAGTTCGGGCTATTCTAAGAAAAAAATGTATGGGTGGTGGGGTGTGGAAGAAAGTGCTGTCCAACTCCCCTCACATCTTTTCTTGGAATAGCCCTTAGAAAAATTCCCTAGGAAATTTAATATTTAATTCTGTCCTACATTTTCGCTTTTATACCATATTGATTATATGTAATAAATTTGCACAAAGGATCATCTTTCATTTCTGAACATGAAGTTATATCTCTACAGCTGATTTTAAGTCGTATTATAATTTCATTAATTTTTTTTTATAATAGTTCATTCTTTTGCCAAATAAATAATTTGCAGTTTCAGAACATGAGGAATCATGGGTAAAGGTATTACAAATTTTGGTATAGGAACAATAAATGTTGAGCCAATGACATTACATTATTTACCCACTGGGCCAATCAAAATTTCTTGTTTCATCAGATTCCGAAATGGTGAGTTAATATGCATGCCCTCAGGTAAGATAAAATGTAAGACTATTATTAATGTTGCCCTCTCAAGTCATTATCTTTTAAAAACCATTAAAGAGCAGTATTTCTCAAATTATTGGTTAGTACAATGTATTCAACTCCTGGGGAAGTGAAATAAAGTACAGTTTCCCCACCACGAATTGCAAGGGGAGCTATTAGTTTGATATGGGAACCTATAGGAAGGTTCGCGAACCTCATTAGTGATGTCACAAAATCTAATTTACATATGCAAATTAGCATTTTTGGTTGGCAAAGTCGTAGTTAGACCACTATTTAACAATGTAAAAGAATTTTTTATCTTTTGTAATTTTTTTATTATCCATCCGATTTTGGATCTGTAAAATGCGTTATAAACTACATGATTTTCATATTTTTTCTGCCGATTTACTTTTTTAAAATTTCTTGTAGAAAATTCTTTATGTGGTTTTAAAAAATGACAAATTTGGCGAAATTTGTATACTTTATAAAAACGCTAATTATACGGATTTTGAAAATAAATATATCTAAAAAATTAATACCCTGTAAAAGTGTAATCATTCCACAATTTCAATCAAAAGGAATTATCAAGATATCTCAATTAACAATTTCGTGCGATTAAATTGAAAATGACATTTTTATGACCCCAATCAATTATTATGATTTCTTGCCAACCAAATTTACCTTTTAGAGTCTGTGACGTCACGGCGAACCTTCCTATTAGTTCCTTCAAGACGGATATTTTATGGAACCCCCTTCCCCTCAAAAAAGAGGTTGGAGGGATCACATATTAATTCACTAGAGATGATAATATATCCAACTCTTACTTTATATCTATTTAAGAAATAGATTATTGCAAGCAGGCTCTATGCGAATTAGAACATGGGCAGATCTTATATTTGTCAATATTTTATACCGAGCGATAGTGAGGTATAAAATGAAGACAAATATAAGGTCCGACCATGTTCTATTTCGCATAGAGCCCACTTGCAATAATCTATTTCGATTCTAATATATTTAACAAGCGTTTAGAACATTCCAAGCAGCTCTAAGAGGGCAGTATTGGGTTTGACACTAGAATTTAAATATGTCAGAAAACTGCAAACAAACACACATAAATGGACTTAGAGGAATCTATAGTTGTTTTTTATTAATAAGTTCATGATTTAAAACAAATTATCTATTGTAAAAATATAAAATACGGATATTTTAAAATAGAAGTGGGTATAAATGTGAGCTGGTTGTATTTCTGATTTATATGACTGCTTAGTTATATTTGAAGCCAAAAAAGAAAACAAAAGGAATAAAACTCATATTTATAATTCAATTAACGTTAAAAATTTAAATTTTTATATCTAAATTGTAGAGCATGATATGCAACATAGATAAGATTTCATTACAACAACACACTCGTTGCTAGGTTACGGTTATGTCAATTCCAGTTCCGAGTCTTAAATTTAGTAACTGTTGTAAATTTCTATTATTGTTATTATTTAATGCAGCTTTCGGGCGATTCATTATTTTAAACTTTATTTACACATGAATATTGAGTGAATAAAATGTGAAACTGTACATTACGAATGTCCTTTTGTAAAAAATGTATACATGTGCTTAAAAATATTGTTGGAATTAGAACATAGCTTTGTTTCCAAAGCCAAAGAAGAGAGTCATATTAGAATGAATTATCTTATCCAGTACCCAGGTCACAATCACTAATTACCTGGAATAATAGGTATACATATACCAGATCAATAACACCTGTCTTTGACAGTTAATTAAAGGATCTTTGTCAGATAAGGAAACCTTTGGCTTTGGATGATATTAAAGCCTACTAATGGTACAATAACAATGGCTCTGGTATTAAGGAAAGTGGTCAGTGTTTATATGATATATGAAGAGTGAAATCTGCACAAATGTAATAATGAGAAAATTTGCCTAAATTTATATGTTGTGAGATCCCTTCCCACCAATTTTTATATTGTAGATTTTGAGCCTAATACCTGTCAAAACAGAACTAAACAAACCTTCAGTCCTAAAGGTCTTCAGATTCCCAAGTATACATGAAGTGGCATTTTGTGACTGACTTACACAATGAAATTCTGCATCAACTAAAATACTATTATTTTTGCCTTCATCATGAAGGCCTCACAAATAGGCCCTGTTTGCATACAGTTTAATGCCACTTTCAACCCCCTTTCAACACTATTTCAGAAATATCATGGCAGTCAATTTTAAAAATAGAGGAAGTTGGAATACCCAAAAAGAACCAATAACCAAGGGCAGGTAACTCATATACAACGAAAACCAACACAATGCCAATTCACCAAGGAAGCTTACATCAAACACTTAATGACATTAGGAGAACTTAATGAGGAACCTCGGTCGATTATCTCCCTGTTCCAAGTTAGTTTTGTATGGTTCAACGTGGATATAATTTTGATTAGCATATCAAAACTTTCTTTTGATGTTCAAATTAAAATTATTTCCACTTTAACTATATATAACTAACTTTGTACAGGGAGTTAACTGACCGAGGTTTCTCATTCCTAATTAAGGGAGTATGAGCGTCAGATTTCAGAAACATTTGATATCCTTGGGTTTTATCCACTCAAAAAGGGTTAATTTTTTTGACACATGTATCATATTTTCTTCATCATAGGTCACTTTAAAATGCATAAAATAGACAATGTATGAAATTTTATAAACTTCCAATTATATTTTCATNCAGTGGCAGATCTTTAGGTCCTAGACTATGCTTTGCTCACCTAGTGAAAATTAATGCAAAAAGTTACAGGCAAACAAGTCTTTTATCAGTGTATAACATAATCACCCTTATACAGACTAAGAAAGAGAAAAATAAACAAAAGTTCCACTCAATCTTTGTCATCTATGATTGACAATTTCACACAAGTGTTTTTAAAGAGTGTGATTGTAAGGGGAGACAACCAGAGATAGAACCACCACATCAGACACTTACCCACGATGGCTATATGTCCATGTAGTATCATTGCTGTTATTAAATGATAATTCATGATATCTTTTTATTTAATTATTACAAATCAATGTTAAAAAATTGTATTTATTTACATCTACAATTTCTTGGGGCAGATGGCTATCCATCGTCCAAATTTTATTTGTGAGTTTGGCTTAATTTAGTTTTTTTTTCTGTTCTTTTTTAACTTGATTTGTAAATTATTTTATTCCTGGTGAAGCATTTAAATATTATTTCACTAAATCACAAGACAACATCATGAATCTACTAGATTACATGTACTTTGCAAATAAGAAAGGAAAATATAAAGAATGCTTGCAAAGGGAGATAACCAGATGATATTTTTACATAGATATATCCACTGTGTAGATATCACCATGAAAATTTATAAACTGCAAAATATTTAGAAAACAAAGTTACAGATCTCCATTTTTCTTTATATTTCAAGAAAGTATTTTATATTCTATTGCTACTCTAACTTAATAAAATAAAACTATGCATTAGTTTGCCAGAAAACAGCAAAAACATTTTACTTGTTTTTCCCTCTATGTTCCTCAGAAAGATTTGATTTTTTTTTACTTAATAATTTCTAGAGCCAGTAAGGTGACCAAAATCTTTTCTGATATTTTTGGTATGAGTACTTCTTTTTTAACTTCTTTTGGATTTTAGCTTTCAACATTATTTGATTCAAATGCTGTTGATGAACGGTTACTCCTTGAAACATGTATACAGACTAACAAAATTTACTGTTTATTATGCAACATTGGTAATTTTGTATTTTTAAAATTAATGTTGTTTAAATATTATAAGGAAACTGTCCTGTGAATATTGACAAAAATATATGGAAAGAAAATCAGGACTGGGTTGCACAAAAGTTAATAGACTATTAAATATTTAATAGTCTATTAAGCTTTAACAGTTCCTACTAATTTAATAGACTATTAACTTTTAATAATCTATTAAGTTTTAATTGAGCTTTGTGCAACCCAGACCTGGGTACATATCTACCTTAACAAGGCTAATGTACTTAGAAATAAAAAAGTCAATATAGGGTATTTTTCCATCAGCTGAATTTATTCTTTTCTTTTCTACCTCTATAAAACAAATGTGAAATTGAAAACACCTAACTCCTTTGATTCATCATCAATCAATGTAATTTTTCATTCTCAAAAAAGCTAAAATTGCAATTAGTTTTTATTTTTGCACCTGTCATATAACAAGAGGCTCTCAAGAGCCTGTATCGCTCACCTGGACCATGGCTGACATAAATAAAAGGCATTTCCAATAGGAAAAACAAAACACAAAATTTAGCAGAATACTTTTTTTCCCTAAAATTACAGTGTTCTTGTTTGGTTTCCATGGCAANCAGAAGCTCCACTTACCCACGATGGCTATATGTCCATGTAGTATCATTGCTGTTATTAAATGATAATTCATGATATCTTTTTATTTAATTATTACAAATCAATGTTAAAAAATTGTATTTATTTACATCTACAATTTCTTGGGGCAGATGGCTATCTGTCGTCCATATTTTATTTGTGAGTTTGGCTTTATTTAGTTTTTTTTTTTTCTGTTCTTTTTTAACTTGATTTGTAAATTATTTTATTCCTGGTGAAGCATTTAAATATGATTTCACTAAATCACAAGACAACAACAAGAATATACTAGATTACATGTACTTTGCAAATAAGAAAGGAAAATATTAAGAATGCTTGCAAAGGGAGATAACCAGATGATATTTTTATATAGATATATCCACTGTGTACCATGAAAATTTATAAACTGCAAAATATTTAGAAAACAAAGTTACAGATCTCCATTTTTCTTTATATTTCAAGAAAGTATTTTATAGTCTATTGGTACTCTAACTTAATAAAATAAAACTATGCATTAGTTTGCCAGAAAACAACAAAAACATTTTACTTGTTTTTCCCTCTATGTTCCTCAGAAAGATTTGATTTTTTTTAATTAATAATTTCTAAAGCCAGTAAGGTGACCAAAATCTTTTCTGATATTTTTGGTATGAGTACTTCTTTTTTTACTTCTTTTGGATTTTAGCTTTCAACATTATTTGATTCAAATGCTGTTGATGATAGGTTACTCCATGAAACACGTGTACAGCATAACAAAATTTACTGTTTATTGTGCAACATTGGTAATTTTGTATTTTTAAAATTAATGTAGTTTAAATATTATAAGGAAACTGTCCTGTGAATATTTACGAAAATATATGGAAAGAAAATCAGGGTACACATCTACCTTAACAAGGCTAATGTACTTAGAAATATAAAAAGCAATGTAGGGTATTTTTCCATCAGCTGAATTTATTCTTTTCTTTTCTACCTCTATAAAACAAATGTGAAATTGAAAACACCTAACTCCTTTGATTCATCATCAATCAATGTAATTTTTCATTCTCAAAAAATCTAAAATTGCAATTAGTTTTTATTTTTGCACCTGTCATATAAAAACATAGACTGTCTTTCAAATGAGTATGAATTCCTATGATTATTTATGAGCATCGGAAATACTCAATTTATTCGCAATTCATGTGTTACTTGTAAGAAGATTGTAGCACTATAAAATTATGAATATTAAATTAAATAAAAGCATGAAGTTTATCTTCCATGCCTCACAAAAAATGATTCACAAATATTGAATATTTCACCTATAAACATAATTTCCTTCAATATCATATTTTCATATGAAAAAGAAAGGAAATGGGGTAAATGTCAAGGAGACAACATCCCATATCCAGGTTAAAACGACCAAAAACAAAACATCTAGGGGTCACCATATGGTCTTCAACACAGTGAGGAACCTCACACCATATAGTAAGCCCTAAATGGCCCCGAAAAGGTAAAAAGTGAATGTTGTTTTTCACATTTAGATGCAAGTGCCTGTATATAAAACTTTAAACAAATTTCCAATATCTAATCATTTTTTCTCTTTTAAACATAATTGTCTTAGATATCATATTTTCCTATGTTATTTGGCTTATTCAGATGAAAATGTCAGTAAATAAAACTTAATAACAAAAGAATAAAGGCAAATTTACCAATAATTTCCAATTGTTTAAAAAATTTCCCTATAGATATTTGCTAGTCTTCAGTTGTTTTAAAGCCTTGATTCATAGTCCTGAGATTAGATGAAGCAGATCAGATTTTCAGCACCCATACTTACATGGTAACGTTACTTGTAAAATCTCCTTCACTTTGGCATGTAAAGGATCGTTGTCAGTAAAGTCAGTTTCGCTATCCATCTGGTTCACAATCAAATCTTTGAATCGGAATTCAAAGTCTTCTGTCCTGACAGATTCTGCATCACTGACGTAATTTGGTTTGCGCAGTGATTGGTAAGGGGAGTTGTGCTGATTGTTAGTAAGTTTGTTATACACAGGGGGTGAAGATTTGGACCCTGAAAGGATAGAGTAGATTGTTTTATAGGCTTTAGTATATAGTTGTTGCAAATGCACAGCACGCTGTGAATTTTTAGATGGGATAGTGCCATTTACAGGACATCTGGATAAAACATGTTTTACATTAGATGTCGTAATAGGGTCTGGACCTACAAATACATAACAAAACATATACAAATTACACATGATGAATAATGAATAGTGTTATGTAAATATGCAAGACAATAACACAACATATGAAGCAATGAGTCAAAATGAGTGATAAGAGTTTTACATTTTTGTTGTATATTCATAAATTTTGTGACAGTCCTGATTTTGATATGATGCACATGAAAACTTTAGGTGCTTCTGTTTATGTACATACCAAAGGACCAAAGCTTTTATTGTTATTCATCATCTTGAAATCATATTTTCTGAAATGCTAAACTCAACTGTTACATATGTGTCTGTTCTAACGAATATTGAGCCTAGACGAATTTAAATTGGATATAAAACAAATGCAAAAAGTGATCACTGTCTAAATCACCAAATATATACAGTAGAACTTTGATGGGTCGAATGCAATAACTCGAACACCATGAATACCTCGACCACTTTTTGTGGTCCCTTTCTTAAAGTTTTAACATAGTTTGACCTCGATATCTCGAACACCCTGTTGGCTCCAACTGTTTTCAACAATTTCCTGGGTGTTCGAGCAATCGAAGTTCGACTGTACTTCTAATATAAGTTGTCTTTGTGAGTAAAAATTTCAGATTTGTTTCATTTCTGCAATAACGTCCCCACCTGGAAATGATCAAGGAAAGTCTTAGAAAATTCAGCATTATGAACAAACAGAAACTCGAACTGCAAGTAATAAGGGTAAACTCAAATATCAGATTAATATCTCAAAAGTCCATATGTCCAAAGGGCAATGACTCCTACAAATATCAATGAATCTATACAAAAAATTAATTTGACATGTAACTCATTAAAAAAACTAGAGGCTCACATGAGCCTGTATCGCTCACCTGGTGACTGGTTTTATTCACTGTCACGAAAAGACCACCCATTCATACTTATAAATCAGTTCACCAGATGTTAAATTTTCAATCTTGGACGAGGTATGAACATAAAAATCACAGAACTCAAGGGGACCACCTAAAGACTATTGTAACCAAGTTTGGTTCTAATTGGCTCAGTAGGTTCAGAGGAGCAGACATTTGAAAGCATTTCCCATAGGGTCCCTATGTTAAACTGTGTTCCACGCTGGCAACCATCTTGGATGAGGTACCAACGTCAAAATCACAAACTTTGAAGGGGACAAGCCAAGGACTATTGTTTGGTTGAATTTGGCTTGGTAGTTTCAGAGGAGAAAATCTTTGGATGCATTTCCCATAGGGTTGCTATGTTAAACTATGTTCTCTGCTGGCAGCCACCTTGAATGAGGTATGAACATAAAAATCACAAACTTTCAAGGAGTACCTCCTAAAGACTGTTGTGATCAAGTTTGGTTCCAATTAGCTCAGTAGTTTCAGAGAAGATCTTTGAATACATTTCCCATATGTTAAACTATGTCCTGTGCTGGCGACCATCTTGGATGAGGTACCGTAACATAAAAATCACAAACTTTAAAGGGGACCAGCCAAGGACAATTGTATCCAAGTTTGGTTCCTATTGCCTTATAGTGGTTTCAGGAGAAACGACCTTTGAATGTATTTCCCATAGGGTCCCTATGTTAAACTATGTTCCCCAATGGCGGCCATTTTGGACGAGGTACAACCACAAAAATCACAAACTTTAAAGGTGACCACCTGAGGACTATTGTGACAAAATTTGGTCCATATTGGCATTGGCTCAGTGGTTTCAGAGGAGAAGATCTTTGAATGCATTTCCCATAGGGTCCTATGTTAAACTATGTTCCCTAGTGGTGGCCATCTTCGATGAGATGCTAATCTGCTGGACATATGTAGAAATTGTAGTCCTTTTGTAATTCACATTTAACCTCCATCTCAAACAGTTTTTGAAATAAAAGTAAAAATGTTAAAAAATCATGAAAATTCAAAGAAAAAGGAGCCATAACTCCTATGTGGGCCATCAGATTTTCTTCAAAATTGCAGGAAATGTGGATCTTACTATGCTGGCCATTTTTGTAATTTAAACTTCACTTCTATCTCCTACCATTTTCAATATATAAGACTAAAAGTAACAAAAAAAAAAAAAAACGAAAATTTTACGGAAAAGGGGCAATAACTCCAAGACAGGTTATTGGATATTCTTCAAAATTGCAGGGCGGGTAGATCTCATCATGCTGATCATTTTTACTCGTCAAAATTTTTTATATCTGTAAAGGTTTTCGAGTAATTTGCAAAAAATGGCAATTTACCCCTATGTTCTATTTTTAGTAACAGTGGCCATGTTGTTTGGTCTACGGACATAAAAATCACAAACTTGAAAGAGCATACGCTGGTAATGATTCAGGCCAAGTTTGGTTAGTATTGGCCGAGCAGTTTCAGAGGAGAAGATCTTTGAATAAAAGTTAACGGATGGATGACGAGTGATGGCAAAAGCTCACATGGCCTTTGGCAAAGTGAGCTAAAAAACTAGAGCTTTTGCCAAATGGCAACCAATCATGCCCCCGCTCACTGAACCCTGAATCAATAGGGAAAGTGCAAATATAAGCGTGTGTTGACACAGTACAAGTATGGACACAATGATATGCCTCTCCTTTTTCCAAAATACATAAAAGGGAAGTTCTGAGCCCGAAAATCAATTCTATGGGTGCTAGGTAATCTTCCTGTGAAGTTTCATCCATTTTGAGGCACTTTGAATTTTCCCGCCTTTTTCCAGTTTCCATAGCAACGGCAGCCATTTTGAAAATTCTGAGACCCAAAATCATTTCTATGGGTGCTAGGCAACCTTCTTATAAAGTTTCATCAAATTTGAAGCACTTTGAATTTTCCCGCCTTTTTTCACTTTCCATGGCAACGGCGGCCATTTTGAATATTCCAAAAGATATGTGTGTGCACATCTACTTATTGTAAGTTAGATTCCTTTGAAGTAGTTGAAATTTGTTCGCAAACTTTAAAAAAAAACATGAATAGTTGGGTTTTTCATTCGTACGGACGGACGGACGAACGTTAAAACGAAAAAACGGACGGACGGACAAGGGTAAAACAATATGCCCCCACCCCCCCCCCCTGACTTTTCGTCGCGGGGGCATAAAAACACATACCAAAAGACATATGAAATGAATGATAGAAAGAACAGATAATACATACAAAAATTTGATGGGAATGTAAAGAACACATCATGTACCCATGCTAATAAGAACAGGAAGGATTTATGCTGAATTGTTAACTGTTTTATATAAAAATAAAAGAAAATGTTTCCATGGGACACGGTCGTCCCTGCCAGATAAATATTGAAAAACAGGAAGTGGATGAATGACAGACTTGAAAAGGGAAGACACAGTACAACTCATCATAAAAAGCTTCAGACCAAATATCAAATCATTCCATCCCAAGGGAACCCCAGGATATAGAAATAAGACCCAGTATTTCAGGCTGCGGGGTACAACCCTCCAAAACTGGACGTCCATGGTTGTGCGGGATGAATACAGTAAATACACAACCCATCTTTCGGATGGAATGTAAACTCAGGTCCACGTGTTGGAAGAAATGCCATGCTTTCTGCATGTTAAAGAACTCTTATAGCAAGCTCTTTTTAGAGTGGTCTGTAGGTGATTAGATACAAGGCTAAATTCCCCGCCCCTTTTGATTTCACCCTAGTTTTCCAGTGACAGTCAGAATTTCCCCTTCCATGACCCTTTCCATACCCCAAAGTGATTATTTATTAACAAACTTGTTCTCGTCTTGATAAAGCTGAAATATTGCTCAGTAGACATTAAACAATATCCAATCAATCAATCAATCAAATCATTCCTCCATACACAAGCTGAGAAATCCTTGACGAAAATTTCGGATGTCCGTACGGATGGATGGACAAGGGTAAAACTTAATGCCACTGTTGTCTAATGGCAGGGGGATAAAATATATCAGATTGGGATATTTGCAGACACATAATGACAGACAGACACATAAACAAAGGTACATTTCACTGATGATGTCTTTACAAGAATTGTGGAATGATTTTAAATTACTTTTAAGACCCTCATACATTAAAATCAACTAACTATTCTTTAATACTAAGTTGGTTTAAATGGGGCAATATTCCAAAAACTCGTAACAACACACTGAAAATTTAATTTGTAAGTTGAAGTCTTCAGGGAAATAACTTTCATAAACTACTGGAGACATCTTTGTCAAATCACATGCCAGCTGTTCCTCTTTTCCAAATTCTGATAAGACCTAAACATTGCTTGCATCATACTAAAAGTTTATGGATAATCCTGTTTCCTACTTATAACCCATTTTACTTTCTTAAAGGTTAAATAATTCTTCACATAAACGAGGTTAAAACCCCCTTTTAGACTTAGGACTTTGGATTTATTTTGGGCCTACCTTGGACTTGACCACTTGAGTCCCTCGACTCCATGGACTTAAAAGTCTAAGCATTTTCGACTTGTTCTTCAAATTTGAAAAAAAAAAACAAAACAAAAATGGACTCAAGGCTTCATCTCTAATTTTTGTCGTACTTGGACTTGGACTCAAGGGGGAGGGAGGTTATACCTTCATATACTCCTCATTTTATCAAATTAATCCTCATATCATTCCCTAAGTTGAGTGCCTGGAACAATTAATGATCAAAATTTTATTGAATGCTTGACATGCTTTCCTTTTTAGGGGACAAAAACTGGCTCTAAATTAAAATAAGGAAATAATTTCCATTGAAACACTGAATATTCCTGCACAAAAAGCATGGACCCAAGTATTCTTGATATATTCTGTGCACAATCTTAAATCAATTAAGGATGTTTCATTAATTTAATAATAAAAACATGTCAAACATTGACTATCCTATTCACAAACAACAAAAAGCCATAAAAGATATTACAGTAGTTCCATGACTTCACAGATCCAAGTGTTGGACAATTCTACATAAAACCACACCTCACCACCTCAGATTAATAACATAAATATTTTTACACTTGAACAAACAAAATATACAAAAAACATTCCAGTAAATACACAAAACTTACTTTTAGGACGTAGACGATCTATAAAACTTTTGTGATCTGGCTCATGATCCCCATTCTGTAGAGGGCTTCTATCGTCATTATGTCGTGGACTTCTGTCTTCATAAGATTGATTTTCATCATCTTTGAAACCTAATGATAAAAAAGTAGCATACAAAGAAATGTCATAGTGCTAAATTACATATTTCCTTATTATCCAAAATAGTGTATTGTTTGCAATAGTATATGACCTTGAGATGTGAAGTTAAATAAAAAAATTCAATATCAAATATTGTTATAATTCTCAAACAATATTTTACCATTTGTGAAGACGTCATCTTTCAAATATTGTAGAGATCAAATCCAAATACAAAGGACATTTTAATCAAATGCATTTTCTGATGAAGCTCAGATGAACAAGTTGAATTCAAATCAAGTAAAATTAACTCTTACGTAATACATACAAATTACAAACGAGGGAAAAGGGTGTGCTAAACAACTGATTGGGGTCATGAAAATCAGTGACTTGTTAAAAAGTATATGAACATTGGTGAAAGTAAATAAAATAGTTCAAAGTGAAGTGGAAATGTGATTGATCTCCTCAAATAGGTAAAAGTGCTTTTTATAAGAATAATTACAAAAGAATATGACCTATAGATGTTAATTTACAAAAGTTTCATATATTTATCATAAATCTGAAATATTGTTATAAAAGTTAAAAATAACGACATTATTGACTTTGGGTTTCACATGATATCTCACCACTTTTTGTGGTGGAAATTAATATGAGCACTTCCAATTTTTTTCTTTAATATCATTATCTGAAAGTCAGTAATTGTAATAAACTATATCTGGGATTGAGAAATATTTCATAAGCTACTGTCTAAATTCTACCATCCCCAGTGCTGTCTATTCTATTGCAATGACTTCCATTACCAAATGAAATAATGTAAATGGTTATGATATGGGAGATAACTCTAAATGAATTTTTTACATCTCAGATTTGAAAAAACAAAATCGAACATAATACATAGAACTTGATTTTTTATAAAACTGATGGAAGTTTTAAAACCTTGAAACAAACAGATCTATGAAAACAAATAAACCAAATAAGTAATGCTATGAAATAAAATTGTGAAAAAAAACAACCAAATGATATTATTATAGGCTAAAAATGCACACATATGAGAAATATTATCCTCCAATTTGGGAAAGTATGGATACCCCTATTATTAAAGTAAAAATAGCAAATTTACCATACAAAAAAATTAAGCAATATATAGTGAGTGCAGGTCTTGGAGAACATACAGACAGTTTTTAATTTTCATTCATATATAATAGAAGTTGAAGTTATACAAAGTTATAGTTACTTTTTAACAATCAGGTATTTAGTTCGTGACTGGATCAAACTGTGCATGGTTTCAAATTTGTCTTAGAGGTGGTTTTGGTAACTATGGTTACCTTGTTAGAGGAAAAAAATAAAACCAACCAGTGATGTAAGAACTAATACAACATCCAAAGACCACAAAAATACATAAAACTACATCACACCTGAAGTAGACTTAGGGACTGTATCAAAATAGTCCCAGAGTAGCGATTCTTCGCCTTTCCCTGATTTTTCTGTGTTAGAAGAACTCTCGTCAGCATCAGATTTGTATTCCACTGTATCGTCTGGTTAAGCAATATAGCATTCACAAAACAATGTTAAAGCACACATAACATTAAATAACCCATTAAAACATTTGAGAATTTTAAGTACTTTAACAAAAGTTAAAATTCTAAATATTTTCTTAAAAAATCTTCAAATGAATAAATACATGAATTAAAATGAAAAAAATGAAAGATGATTGATGAACATGCAATGGATTGTGCATTCTGTATACACTCAACACAAATACATGTATGAAATGTGAACATGCACAATAATGACTATATTTAAGGTAGTTGGGGTGTCTAAAACTGAGCATCTTTTTTGCGCATCTAAGCAAAAATTCATTAATTCAATGAGAATGTTGTCTAAATCATTTTGTGTGTCTTCAATACAATAATTTAAATAAAAATGAACAATAATTATCAAGTTTTTTCGAATAATATTACATATTTGGGAAAAATTCAAAAAGTTTTATCAAAGGGAGATAATTCTATGCTGAAATACCACAAAACAGGTCAATTTTACTAAGTTTGGTACAAAAATAAGGTAAATGATCCCAGTTCTTTTTTGTATTTGTTAAAAGTATTTTAAAAAAACACATTTATCATAATTTTTTCCAAAAATATGGATTTTTTTTTTAATTTTTGGGTCCCAAATTACTTAAATTAAGTTATCTCCCCTTTCTTGAAAAACAAACAAATTCTTTATGTTTCATGAAATAACTTTTTCAAAAGGTCCGTGACATATCTTTTTTATGTTTTTAAATTGCAGTTCTATATCCCACCAATAAATGTACAAAGTTTGGAAAAAATTGTATGTCAGCTTATAGAAAAAATATGCCTTTGAATTGTGGTATAGGGCTATTTCCCATATATTTCTATTGTAAATATAGTGCAAAAAACACCAAATTTGACCAATCTTTTGAACACTGTATCTTTTTTGACATATCCGTGACCCCCAATTTTTTTTGCATATTTTTATAGTATATTGTTCAAAATTTCATTGTACAAATTTTAAAAAAATTCTTATGTCAGAAACCAAGACACCCCAACTACCTTAATACACTTATTTTTGTTTTTTGGTTGATATTCATAATGTTTATGGATATTGTGACTGAAGTATTTTACCTTTAATGAATATGCCCTTATTTCTTTGAAATTATCAAATCAAATTAAAATTTCTCTACTAAAACTTTTGTAAACAGAATTTCAAATAAACTGTGGACTATTTGAAATTGTAAATAAATGCAACAAATAAAAGGTCGTCTAAAATGAAACTGTTGTGAAATATTTTTGAATATATTTGATTGAAGAAAACAACATACACTTAGAAAAAAAGCTAGGATGTTATGTCAAGCATACAGATAATATACAAATAATTATTATATTAAAATCAATCCTGGATTCAAATTTTCAAGAAATATTGAAATTGATATTTTTCCTTTAGCTTTCATTGAAGTTAAGTTGTGTTTAATCCCAGGACGTGCTCTTTTCATACCTAGAATCCATAGATTTGATATAGATTTCTTTTAGTATGTCTTAATTGTCTAAGGCTCAATATCAGCTTTTTTAAGCTTAAAAGCAAGTATGTCTTCATTTTTTATGACAAAGTCTACAATTTTATTAACTTTATCAAGGAAATTTTCATTTTCAAATTTCATAATTTAATTCTCAAATTGCTTGCATCATGAAATGAAATATCTGTCCTGCAGTGGCATCTTTAGAATAAATTGCTGATATATCATTAATACAGGGTTGCCATAGATTTAATAACTCCAAATTCAAAGATTTTTCCAGGACTTTTCAAGGATATTCTAGTCATTTTCAAGGACCAAAATAGTCAACAAAAGTCTGGGTTGCCATAATTATTGTCCAAAATTTGTTTACATACCACCTAACGATACTAAAATTGATAAAATTCAAGTGTTTTTCCAGGATATTTCCAAATATTAGTAATGTTCAAGGTCCTTTCTAGAACCCTGACGTTCAAAATGAAATTCAAATGTATTTTCATGAAAACGGTGGAACTCAAATTTTTAGATTTTTAATAAGTTCTCAATATGACAGTTGTGCTATATAAATACAAGTAAATGTGTAAGCTGAGTATATATATATATATATATATATATATAACGATCTATCGTAGGAACCCAACGGGGTTAGAATTAGAGAAATGAATATCGAGATTGCCTTCCCACCGAGGGATTTGGCTGTTCTTTGAATGCACAGATATTACAAACAGATTACACTGCCCACGCCATCTCTGTGGGAGACCAAAGGGATTTAAAATAGAGTGAGCTGCAAATTTATTTTGACACGTAATATGAGAGTTAAGTATATTAATTAACCGAAATTTGAACATGGATTTGGTGGTGTAGTGGTTAGCGTGGCAGACTCTCAACCCTTAGTACCTTGACAGAGGGGGTTCGAATCCCACTGGAATCAACAAAAAAATTAATATTTAATATTAAA
>MJUU01030797.1:40084-50659 GCA_002080025.1 Modiolus philippinarum
TTTCCAAAAATTGCACTAGCTTGTCAAATTATGGCCTGTTATCATAAATATATGGTTGAACAAGATGTGTTTGTGAAACACTACATATGCCCCCAGATTCCCAATTTTACCCCTTTTCAACCCCTATGACCTTGACCTTTGACCTTTGACCTAATTTTTTTTTGCATATTTATGTTCCTCTTGACTAGACCTATACACTTGCCAAGTATCAAAAGTCTACCTTATATAGTTCAAAAGTTATAGCCAAGGTTAAAGTTTCTGACAAACAGACAGACAGACAGACAGACAGACAGGACAAAAACAATATGCCCCCCGATCCTCGATCTGGGGGCATAAAAATGGAAATAATATTTTATTTTCTCAAAAATGGCCATAACTTAGGTCCACACAGGTATTTCATGCTGCAGATTTATTTTCCTTCCCTATTTTTGTTTCACTTATAACATTTATCTCCTTCCCTGTAGGCTTTTTAGGTAAATATCAGCCATATTTCTATTTCTGTACACCCATGAAGCCTACATTATACCATTTTGAGAGATATTTATTACTTATTTTGTAAAGTTTATTGCAAAACTTCCTTTTCATACACAATGACTGTGCGCTTCATATGTGATGTCAAACTTCTCTAAATTTGCTCGTGACATACTGTATTTGGATATGCCAGGAAATCTTAACCGGTTATTGAACCAGTACATATTGGGTATCATTTTACTTGCACAAGTGTGCACTTTCAATTGAAAGAGCAAAAACCCTCATTTTTAATACAAGTTGAAATCTTAAGGTTTCATTAACCAGTTCCAGGTCAACTGGTCCCTCAGTCATAAAGTTCCTAAAAAATCTAAAATTTGAAAAGAGGATGTTTGAAGTGCTAAAATGTTTATCCTTTCAGTTAGAATATCATGAAAATACTTTTTTGAAAACTGATTATGTATATTTATTGAGACAACTGTCATATTTGAGGCTGGTGTATGGATATTATTTTACTGGGTGTGTAATAAGGCCCTGACAAGGACTGGGAAGTACATGTTTTTTCAAATGTAAAAAATATTGTTTATTTCATATTTTTATTTAGTGCCATTTTGCGAAAAATCTAAATGGTTCACCCCATATTTTTATGGCAGATTTGGATTCCTTAGTTAAAATGCTTCGAAATGATATACAACTCAAAGGTCAAGCTAAACCTATATGTTGAGGGCAAACAGTGGAAAATGGCTGATTTAGCCTTGAAGTAAATGGCAACGTCGTAACTGTTATATGAGACCTTTGCGAATCAAAATGGCGGCAGGATATGATCAACTGCATTAGGTGGCAAACAGCCAAGCAAAATTTCAGCAAAATCCCTTAATTGGATTTTGAGGAGATGTGTCCACAAAGTCTTCTGTCAAATCAGAATGGCGATGCCGTATGATCTAGTACTAATGGTGACTAACAATCCTGTAAAATTTGAATTAATTCTGACCAGAGGTTTCTGAGGAGTTACGTCCACAAGATTTGCCATTGAATAACAATGTGGAAATAATCAAAGTCCCATAACTCCCACAAAATTTGACTCATCAAAATGGCGATGCGATATGACCTAGTACTAATGGTGACTAACAATCCTGTAAAATTTGAATGAATTCTGACAAGCGGTTTCTGAGGAGTTGCGTCCACAAGATTTGCCATTGAATAACAATGTGGAAATAAGATTTGCCATTGAATAACAATGTGGAAATAATCAAAGTCCCATAACTCCCACAAAATTTGACTAATCAAAATGACGATGCGATATGACCTAGTACTAATGGGACTAACAATCCTGTAAAATTTTAATGAATTCTGACCAGTGTTTTCTGAGGAGTTGCATCCACAAGATTTGCCATTGTATAACAATGTGGAAATAATCATTGTATAACAATGTGGAAATAATCAAAGTCCCATAACTCCCACAAAATTTTACTAATCAAAATGACGATGCGATATGACCTAGTAATAATGGGACTAACAATCCTGTGAATTCTGACCAGCGGTTTTGAGGAGTTGCGCCCACAAGATTTGCCATTGAATAACAATGTGGAAATAATCAAAGTCCCATAACTCCCACAAAATTTGACTCATCAAAATGGCGATGCGATATGACCTAGTACTAATGGTGACTAACAATCCTGTAAAATTTGAATGAATTCTGACCAGTGGTTTCTGAGGAGTTGCGTCCACAAGATTTGCCATTGAATAACAATGTGGAAATAATCAAAGTCCCATAACTCCCACAAAATTTGACTAATCAAAATGATGATGCGATATGACCTAGTACTAATGGGACTAACAATCCTGTAAAATTTTAATGAATTCTGACCAGTGGTTTCTGAGGAGTTGCGTCCACAAGATTTGCCATTGTATAACAATGTGGAAATAATCAAAGTCCCATAACTCCCACAAAATTTGACTAATCAAAATGACGATGCGATATGACCTAGTAATAATGGGACTAACAATCCTGTGAATTCTAACCAGCGGTTTTGAGGAGTTGCGCCCACAAAAAACGTGACATACGGATGCACGGATGCAGACCATTTCTATGTCCCTCCGTCGCGTTGCGGTGGAGGACAATAAATACAAAAGTACAATTCTAACATGTTTTTGTAAGGTTATTCAGCCATGATGTACAATATTTGAGAGCACAATCAATAACTAAAGGCTCTCAAGATCCTGTGTTGCTCACCTGGTCCATGGCTGATGTAGACAGTCCAAATAATCTCAATGTTAAAGTATGTTAATCGATCTCAATGTTAAATGGTTCAATTGTAAATTATGTTCCCCAGTGGTCGCCGTCTTGAATCTGATGCAGACAGACTGGACATATTTTTCAAAGTAGGCCAAATAAGGCCAATTGTCACCAAGTTTGGGTCCAGTTGGAAAAGTAGTTTCAGAGGAAAAGATATTTGAATTGGTTTTTCCCATAGGGTTCAATGCTTGACTTGATTCTTTTTGGCTTACATCTTGGATCCTGCATATATTTAAAAAGGAACCACCAAAGGTTTATAGTGACCTAGTTCGGTTCTAATTGATTCTGTTGCTCTGGATATCTTTGAATGCATCCCTTTAGTGTCCAATGTAAAACTATGTTCTCCCAATCATGACATTGACTTACTGAGAGGACCGGCTAAGATCAGTTGTAATTAAGGATTGTTCCAATTACCAAGTAGTTTCAGGAGAAGATCTTTGAATGTGTTCCCAATATTAAACTTAGTATCCCACTGGCAGCAATTTTGGATGAGGTGCACGCACCTCCTTGTTCCCAAGATTTATTTGGCTTGAATTTCAACTGGGAGCTCCTTGATGCTTCTGTTTTTGTGACGTGTAGTGCACAAATTTTCTGTCTCCTACATATAACTAGTACCTTTTTTCAGACAAAGATTGTGCAGATACCTTCTACATGGTACAGGGGGAAATATGATAAAAAAATCTAAATGGCACCAGGGTGCACAAGGCGAGTTGCAACCTCAAATATTATGTGACCAAGTTAATGTGAAGACCCGAATATTTCTAAAATTGTCTTTTTACTCTTCTTTCCCACCTAATATCCAAAATTCTAAGAATTCAAGAAGGTCTATTTTCTACCGTTAGTTTCATGTCTGGACATTTCAATATATAAATCTGTTTTCGGTCACTGTGACCTTCACTGACCTTGACCTTTGACCTACTTTCTCCAAAATCAATAAGGTTTGTCCCTTCCTGGTACCCAACAATATATCTAAGTTTCATTTCATTTGGATGTAAACATTTTGATTTATCATCCGGAAACCAAATTTTTCTGAAATTTTCAGTCTATTTTTTGTCAGTGTGACCTTGACCTTTGACCTACTTTCTCCAAAATCAATAGGGGTCCTCCCCTCTTGGTACCCAACAATATGTCCAAGTTTCATTTCAATTGGATGTAAACTTTTTGAGTTATCATCCAGAAACCAATGTTTGACGCCCGCCCGCATGCACGCACACACCAATAGCCGAGTTCAACTTCATTGCAACTCGGCTAAAAAACTCTTTTCTACAAGGTGAGTGTTAGGGAGTGTAACACAAAAAACTTGATATATAAAATGCCAAGATGAAAAATTTAAACATTAATATACCAACCCACACAATGAAAAAATTGAACAGAAACAAGCTAAAAAGAGTTATTAAAGAATATAATTGAAAATATATTGGTCTTCTTATAACTTAATCATACAAGACAGGTCACAAATATAAAAGAAAACATATATCAATGATGTAAAAAATGACCAAATAATTGCTTTCATCATTAATATACAATTGGAAATTTAACTTCAACATCATAATTTAAAAATGTAAATGTAAAATTCAAATTTCATATCCCTTTGAAGGTCTTAATCTTTTAAATACTTAAGAAGGAAAAGAATTGATGTCAATATTTGATATTCTGGTACTGTAAAATATTTTACATGTACTAATTGCTCCTTGTACATGTTCCAGACCATACACGTATTTGGACCGTACGTGTACGGTCCGGACCATACGAGTATTTTTTCGAAATACTCATACGGTCGGACCATACGCGTACGGTCTGGCTATTTCAAAGTCTTGCTTGTTCTAGGTATAATATATCAATAAATTAATAGACCGTATACAATATTATTTAATGAATTAAGCTCTTATGTTAAGAAACAAATCAGATTTTCAAAAAAGTGTTATTTTAAAGAAAATATAAGAAAAAATAATAATTTACTTTACTGTAATTATGTTTTGGAGATGCCTTTATAAAAGTGACTTATTAATTGAACGTTATTTGAGATATAGAGATTAATATATGGCCTTTTCCATATCAGCATATCATCCCGAGACCCCCATATCAGCCCGAGGCGCCTTATGGATATTTCTGATATGGATATTTCAGAACGAGGCGGTCTGATATGGCCATATCAGACTGGGTGTATGATATGGACTGTTTACTTCCAGCTATATTACATATGCAAAACAGAACATATCTTCGCTAAGTATGTAATAGAAAATAATAAAAAAACTAGTGTTTCGTAAAAAATAAATGAATGTTAATTGGTCTTCTTGTCTGAACAACCTGAGAAAAAAATAAATGAATTCTATCTCTAAGGAACAACAACATTTTTCCCAATTACCCATAAAGGGGTGCAAATCCCAAAATCTCGTAAAGGGGCGGCTGAATAAATATAACAGCGGAACTTACACAGTGTTCCAAAAAGGAATACTCCCTGTCCACGAACAGAACTTCTCAATGTAAAAATGAAGTTTATGTATCACCTGTGTAAAAATGTGAAAAGATTTTTTATTTATTTCACTGCTTCTATAATTTCATTTCAGTTATATTAGTAATTTATTATTTTTATAAAGACCTAATAATTTAAATGCCTTTCAGTGGTTGTTAGTGGATCAGTTTTGACTGTAACTTACTTCTATGTTTGAATAACGAATTGTACTCATACGGTCTAAATATATGTGTATGGTCCAGCTCGTAGCAGACCGTACACGTATACTTCTATGGTACGACCATACGCGTATGGTCCGATCATACGCGTACTGTCGGACCATAGGAGTATACGCATACGGTCTGGACCGTACGCGTATGGTCCAAATACACGTATGGTCTGGAACATACATAAGGCAACTAAACACCCTCTCTTGGGCAGTACATTTTAATCTGTTCAGTGAACTTTTATCCCTTGTACATTAATATATTTGAAATTAAAAAAAAAAACACACTACATATATAAATTAAAATTATTTCAAGGAGACTACCGGTATATTTTATATAAATTAAGACATGAATTGAATGAAGTATATAATGTAAACCTGTTCAGAAGTTTGGGGTGAAATTTTCTGTTAGAATACAAAAATATTTGAAGTAAAATCAAATGAAGAATTTAAATGGGCAATACATCAACCATGCTTCAAACTATCTAATACTTGTAACACGGAAGAATGATACCATCAATTAAATACTTATTAATTTATACGAAATAATTCACACTCTACTTCATCCAAATAAAAATACATCAAAGTTTGAAGTAATTTTGTGCCAATATTTTTTAAAAAATGTTAAGCCACATATTTCACTTCGAAATATTGAACACCTTATTACATGGTTTAAAATATTTTTGTTAGTTGACATACTTGAATACTAGGAAAACCATGTTAATGTGTTAACCAAAAAGAGCTGTCCCCAAATGGCAGCCACTTATATCCCTCGGCCTCCCCACCTCTCATTGAACCCTGAATCAATATCTAAGTGTGTGTGTGGACAAAGTACAAGTGAGGACACAATGATATACCTCCCAAGGAAATATTCAAAGTTGAATTAGCTTCCCTTCATTATTTTCAGCAATAACCATATTACTTTATGCACATCTGGTAGATCTTGCCATTCTGAAGAATTTTACAATGTCAGATCTTTAATATCTGTTCTAGAGTTATTTGCCAAAAATTGCAATTTGCCGCCTATGTTCTACTTTTAGTAATGGCCGCCATGTTGTTTTACATGGGACATAGAAAATAACAAATTTTAATCTAAATACCCTGGTTTGGTTTCCATTTGGCCCAGTGGTTTCAAAGGAGAAAATTTTTGAAAGTGAGCTAACGCTAGACAGACTGACGACAAACAGATGGACAACAGGGATGGCAAAAGCTCACCCTGGCATACCCACATGAGCTAAAAATCTGTCAAAAATTTCAATTTTTATTTGTAATTGGTGTAATTTCAAAGTTTCAGAAAACTAAAACGGCTGAGTTACAGGCATAGCAACATGGATCTCAATTGTGAGTCGTGCAAGTGTGTAAAACCAGAATCGGTGGTGAAATTAACTATCACAAACAAATATACATAAGCATACATATATTTCTAATTTGAAAATGAAATTGGAGTTGGCATGACAGTTCATCTGAAGGTAGGAAATGCCATAAATGCCATAATTGGTTTGAAGATGAACTTACAGACTGTGACCGTGACAATGACGATATTTCTGCGTCAATCTTATTGAGTATTGTGGATATAGGATCTTTCTTCATGTTCAGTGTAGTGATAGGAGTCTTGAATTTCTTCTTATCCTCTTTCCTGACAGGTGGAATATCATCACCAACATCACCCTCTAAAATATAACAAGAATAAAAGTAAAAAAAATGGGTCAAAGAATCAAATGGCCGGGTTGTGTTTTGGTACTTCTAGCTATAAAGTGTTGTTTTTTAGGTTCCCTAATGGGTCTGTGAAAAACAGGGAAAAAATTTCAAAATAATTCCAAAAAGGGAGGTGCACATCTACAATATATATAGAAACACTTTGTGAAGTTTCAAAAATGTAGGTTGAAAACTGTAGGAGGAGTTGATTTCACAAGATAGGTACCCTTTATTGAAAGTGTCAATAAAAAATTACTAAGTTCTAAAGTCCCTAAAAACAGGAAAAAATTTTCAAAATAATTCCAAAAATGGAGGTGCACATCTACAATATATATAGAAACATTTTGTGAAGTTTCAAAATTGTAGGTTGAAAATTGTAGGAGGAGTTGATTTCACAAAATAGGTACCCTTTGTTGAAAATGTCGATAAAAAATGACTAAGTTCCAAAGTCCGTAAAAACAGGAAAAAATTTTCAAAATAACTCCAAAAAGGAAGGTGCCCATCTACAATATATATAGAAACATTTTGTGAAGTTTCAAAATTGTAGGTTGAAAACTGTAGGAGGAGTTGATTTCACAAAATAGGTACCCTTTATTGAAAATGTCGATAAAAAATGACTAAGTTCCAAAGTCTGTAAAAACAGGAAAAAATTTTCAAAATAATTCCAAAAAGGGAGGTGCACATCTACAATATATAGAGAAACATTTTGGGAAGTTTCAAAAATGTAGGTTGAAAACTGTAGGAGGAGTTGATTTCACAAAATCAGTATCCCATTTTCCCCGCCCGCCCGACTGCCCGCCCACCCGACATTCACCATACTATAACCCGGATTTGCACTCCGTGTAACCCGGCCAATAATATTAGGCTACTCGATCCATTTCAATGAATGTGAGTCCTTGAATTCCCCTACAAACTGTTTATAATTCTAAATATTTTGTTCAAATCTGATTGTTAGATCTGTAATAATGACACAAAGTACAAATTCCATTCATATAGTTTACATCCATTTAAATTGTATAGCAACAAATTCACCAACAAACATAACTAGGAAAAAGTTGAGATTATATAATGCAAAGTATTGGATGGCAGTTATAAATTTCTTGCAGCTTAAATCAATTGTTACAAAAAAAAAATAATTGACAATGTCAACATTAATATTGTTTTTGCTTCAATATTTACTCAGCTGTTTTTGATAAATAATTGCAATTTATTTTGAAATTGAAAATTCAGTTCAGTCTTATTGGTCAATTTTGGAAGTTTTTCATCTGCATACTCTTTTTTTTCATTTTTATTATTTATTAAAAAGATTTCTGTCCGAAGCGCAGACATGCCACTTTATTTAAAGAGAGACAACTCTGTCTCCCTTTGTTGTCTACATGTAACCATAATACAGCAAGTGCTCTTGTGAAAGTATTGTGTAAATATTTTACATATACCAGTACTCACCTTTATATACCCCCAGTCCATATAGAAAACTTACAAATGTATTTACATTGGTTTAACAAAATATTGCAGTACCAGTATAATCTTTTTTGGTGACATTGATTATATAAGTCAGACATCAAGTGTTTAACTTTCAATCTATAGAATTCCATTTAAACCTCAGTCTTTTTAAAACTTCAAACTAGGACATTTTTTTCTCACTTTTGAGACAGGTCAGTTCCTATTTTTAGTGGCGCGAGATTTTTCTGTCTTACAAAACCCCATGAGAGACCTCCTCTTGCATACTATGACGTCATTGGCATCATGGTGAGTCGTTAAGTAATGGCAGATGATGAGGACAACATGACGACACCGAAAGACATTTTTATGAACAAAAGTGAGAAAATTAATCATACACCTTTGAAAATGCAAGATTTAGAAATCTCAGACACCCTCCGTTAAGATTTCAATGGTTCTCTGACTCAGCAAGCCTCATCAGAGAAATATTGAAATCTTACCCTCTGAGATTTCTTGATCTTGCCTTTTCACCAATATTAGATTCATATAGACTACTCTTTCTACTATCAAATTCTCCCTCAAAACATTCACATAGTGGCAAATTTTTTCCTCCTGCCACCCTAGAACTATTGTGATCAAATTTGTTAAAAAGTTGATCATGTGGATTCAGAAGAGAAAATTTAGAATGCATTTTCTAATATGGTCTTATGTTAAACTATGTTCCAAGCTGAGGCAATCTAAATGTCTGAGGTCTGCACACAAAAATCACAAATTTTGAAGAGGACTGAGTACTTATGGACTATTGTGCTCAAATCATATAAATTAAAGTTGTCGAAGTGATTTCAGTGGAAAAGATCTTTGAATACATTTTTCATAGGGTCCTATGTTAAATTATGTACTTTGAAGAAGACCATTCAAAGACAATTGTGGCAAAATTTGGTTTCACTTTGCCCGTGGTTTCCCAGAAGATTTTTGAACGAAATGTAACCTAGATGCATTGTTTTGGGTCGTTTGAACCTGGAGATATGATGGTATCTCCTTGACATTTACCATATTTCCTTTCTTTTTTATGTGGACCATGGATGGTGCATGCAAAGTGATGAAAAAATCTCGCCCTGATTATAGCCAGATTATCTTAACAGGCTATCAGGTCACTAGTAAATTTACTTCAGCAGTTTAGAGATAACAAATAAAGTGATACACATTTTTTTTAAATAATTGTTTTGAATTATTGATGGGAGGGTCCATAATGGTCATAAAAAGAAAATTTGGCAGTGACCAATAATTGAACTCTTGTTTTGTTAATTTTTTGGGGAGGATAGACATTGCATTCGTGCAAACCAAACATCATTCTGAAAACATGAATGTTTATTTGTAAAGAGAGTGGCCATAAAATGATTTTTCTCAGAAATGCTGATTTTTCGCTCTTTGAAAGTACTCGAAATAGTGGGAAAATAAAGGGCTACGCCGAGCGCAGCATGATACGACCGCAGCATGTCTTCCACTGAAATTTGAAAAAGTGTAATTTAAAGTGAGTATGGACATAGGAAAGAGCTTGTCACAATAATTAGATGGACGCAATAAGGAGATTGACCAAGTAATTAGCTGGACACAAACTAGGGAAAATAAAAATTAGCCCTTATGACTCCTTATGATTCCTCTTTGACCCTCTATAGCTCAGAAACGGTAAGAGCTACGCCCAATCCATTGACATGATGCTGAAAGCTTATATCAAGAGGAATCAAAAGAAAAAAATCCCATCGAAATGCGATGAAAAATAAAAATTTAAGGTAATCTGTAAATTTATGATTTTGGCCCCCTTCGGCTCCTCATAGCTCGGGAACGGCAAGAGCTAGGTCAAATCCGTTGAATACTTCTGAAAGCTTACATCAAGTAGAATCCAAAGAAAAAAATCCCATCGAAATCCGACGAAAAATAAATTTTTTAGGTTATCTGTAAATTTACGATTTTGGCCCCCTTCGGCCCCTCATAGCTCGG
>MJUU01030799.1:0-15648 GCA_002080025.1 Modiolus philippinarum
TCCATATAGTGTCCTTCCTTTGTGTAAAGTTTCATCAAAATCCTTCAAATGGATTAAGAGGAGTTGCGCTTACGAGAAGTGTGGACAGACGGACAGACGGACAGACGGACGGACAGACAGACAGGGTGATTCCTATATACCCCCCCAAACTTTGTTTGCGGGGGGTATAAAAATTGATTTTTTACATAGATTATCTCTGTAAACATTGATCACATCACCGCTGATAATGGGGGGGGGGTATCAGATTGAAATCGACTGATCTGATTGGTCAATTCAGCTTTGTGATGTCACCTCGGATAAGAGTATATCTTTTGAAAACATAAAGATATTGCTACTCCCTTGTATTTCTGTCTTTAGTCATATTTTGCATATCTGTTTAGACAGAATTAATTCAGTGAGAGTTTAACATGAATTGCCAAGTCTCATATTTACTCTATATCCTCTTCTGCATAACACCATTGAAACATTAAAACAGTATTTAACTATTTCATTTACATTGAGCCATCTTTGAATGCCATGATTTTTATTTAAATACTTAGATTTTTTAGACATTATTTTGAAAGACACATTATAATTTGGAGGAGTAATAACACATCTTTTTGTTGTGTAGTGAATTGACTTACCCTAAGTTCTATTTGATCTTCATTTTCTTTGCTCTTCAATGCTGTATACTCTTTTTCTATTCTGAAAAGATAAAGGAACCAACACTTTACCATTTGCATCAAATGCAGATGATTTTTCAAGTGATTATTTTCTGTTTCTATGAAAACAAAATAACCACACAGTGTGTGTTTTTTTTTAGATTTTTGCAATAAAAAATTTGCATCTGGAAATATTTGCAAGTTGTGCACATCTGCCAAGAAAACACCGGTCCAACAACATATAGAATCCACAATCGCATCGAGTGAGAAACGACATTTTTACACTAGAGATAGTTAAAGTTTCAAATATTTTAAACGTGAGGCTTGCTGAGCGTTTAAAATATTTGAAAATTTAACTATCGAGAGTATAAAAATGTTGTTTCTCACGAGATACGTTTGTGGATTTTATTTCTCTAATGATTTCAAGGAGATTTTTGACAAAAACATGACCCCCCTTTTCTGATGACCCGAAATAAATGTGTTCTTTGGAAGTGACGTCATCAGGCATGGTCGCTTTTTTTCATGACGTCACAATGGTAAAGTCGGAAAACGGCAAACATATTTGACGTCATAATTGAATTTCATCCAATCACTTGCCGAGAACAACATTCTCTCTAGAGAGGAGAAACATATTTCTCCAACCGCTCAGGAAACGTGAAAACAGTACAGAAATTAGAGAAATATATTTTCCAACATCAATAAATAAATCAGTCTGACAGAAAAATACAATACGGTATAGTCCGAAAATGATAAAACCATGCCACATTGTTGAAAATTCTACTGAGTTTCAAATGAAATTCCAGTTTTTTTTTGTTTTGCATGTTGCCCAATGTATGTGAATTACATACTGCAAAACATAAATGGGCATGATGAAATGTAATATATCAGTATATCTTTCATTAATGATTGTATCATTGGTGGATCCAGGGGGTCTTGTGTTGAAATCCCTTTTTTCTGGGGAAAATAAAATTTTGTGCAGAAGTTAGGCAAAACTTTAAAATAATTGTAGAAGTAGCCTAGTGGAACCTCCTGGCAGCCCTTAGAACTGTCACCTCTTTTTTTAAGGACGGATCTGTCAGTATGTATCAAATTTTTTTTTTTTTGCAGTTAGTAAAGAAGTGCTTTTGTAATTTGCAAAATTGCAAATTGCTTTTGGGGTAATATATGTTATGTAATAATGTAATACTTGTAATGACTTTGCCCTGCATGGGCCCTTGATTGGAATAAACATATTTATTTATTGTTATGGAGAATTCAATTTTTCAGTCTCAGATCATCCTGACCATTTTAAAAAATTTTCTTACAGCATATACTGAATTTGAATTTAAATCACTTGAACATAATGAACATGGGATTTCTTGTTTTAAGTGAATATAAATAAATTGTTGTTTGAACAATCTAATTGTTACACTAATATTTACGGTAAACACATTATTTGTATAAATATAAACATAAATAAACTTAATCCCCTTTACCATGTAATGGGTGGAGTCAACGGTAAAACTATTTAAAAGTGTATTTAACTTGTAATGACTGTCCTAAGGCCAATCATATACATGTAATACACAATACAAAATCATTCAGTAGTGTATTCAACTCCAAAACCCTTAGGCCTACAAACACAAGAAATATAAATTATGTACAAATCCATTGGAAGATGTCCTTGATACTGATTGAGTATTTAGCCTCCTTAATTTTGATATTTTTGATAATGAAGTTTCTTTTTTGACTACTTTTGGATTATGGCTTACTGTAATATACTGTGAAAGTACTATTGTTCGTGGGGTTCCAATTTTCGTGGATTTCGTGGTTCGCTTTAACCACGAAATTAAGTTCCCAACGAAATGCATTTTTTCTATAGAGTTTAAATACATGGATTTTGAATCCACGAATTTAAATACCCACGAAATGATGATATTTATGAAAATCACGAAAATTGATGTCCACTAATTAAAGTACTTCCACAGTATGATTCTAATGCTGCTGATGAGAGGTGACTACTTGAAACATTTGTACAAAATAATGAAATTTACTGTCTATAATACAACTTGAGTATTTTGTATTTTTACACTAAGGACCCCCTCCCCCCTTAATTTCAAGGACATATGCATTGATGCTTCTTGTACATGCAACTCCTATTTGACAATTTTCAGGCCTAATTATTTTGAGATAGCCTTTTGGTAAAGGTAATTATGTGTGTGGAAATTGCCCCCTCCCAAAAAAAAAAATAAAAAAACAACAACATTTCACCTTAGGAAATTAACAATCTATGCAGAGAAGTTTGGCTGCATGTTGATTACGGGAAATACTGCATGCATTGTACTCAGAGACTCGCAAAATCTATCTGGGGTATATTAGGATGGCTAAAGAATGTCAATTAAGGTCCATCTATAATATGTCATATATAAAAATTTCCCAGTCTATAATAAAAAACGAGAGATTTTACCATAAAAAATCTTTAGAGAAATAGACAAATCTAGAAAATATGGTTTCCATTTTAAGTTATTTACTTTACATATTTAGCATAATAATGTGCAAATTTACATAATTTATGCATAAGTAAACAGCCTGAAGTTTAAAAAAAGTAGCTTAAAATTTACTTTAAAAGTGGAGGGTGCCTTTTGCCCTTGGAGTATTTTTCATCCACAACCATGACAACTATTTATCACATGACAAAGATGTTATGATTTTTTTAGCAGTAACCAAAACAAAAAGATAAGCAGATACAAACATCAGGGTTTTCAGTGAACCGGCTAAACTGAAATTTGAAGCAATTAAACTCCAACTTCCTAGCAAATGAAGATTTTTTGCTTATATCAAAATACTGCTTTCTGACACACTAAGTATTTGTAAATGACAGGAAAAAATCTTCCAACCTTCCAAATTTGCCCATTGCAGCCCACATTCAATATTGCAATCAAAGAAATCTGTGAGCAATGTAAATAGCAATACACTGCCCCCCCCACCCCACCCCCCACCAAAAAAAAAAAACACCAACAACATCAAAAACAAAACAAACTTGCAATATCAGTTAAGAAACTTTATTTTAGGGGTATAAGCCTTAAGTGAGTCAACATTTATCCAATACTTTCCTTTTATTCTATATCAAATCTCAAATAATGACTCAATTATTTCCGTAATCTGCTCATTTCTTCAGTGAATTGAATTAATCAACTTGCGGCTAAAAAAATAGATAAAAAATAAAATTTGTCATTGAACAGAAATATTCTATCATCTGCATATAGATAGATATAGATTTTTCGTGGATGCAGGATGTTACCGCTACAAATTTTTTGTACATATTTTGATGTATATTTCTATGGATCATACTAGACAGATATTAAAAGAAACAAGATTGATTGATTAATTACAAATCATTTCCAGTCAGCATTTCTTCTGTTATATCAAGTGAGAAGCACATCTAATATCAATGTAACTATTCAAGCCTATATGTCCTTCCAACAGAAATTTCTTTGGAATTTTAGTGGAATTTCATTTGAAACCCGCCAAAAAATTGATAAAAAAAAATCTAGTATTTATTTTCTGTATTGATTCTTAAACCCCTGCTTACAAGCTTTTTATCACCAAGAAGACATGAAATATTGGGGTGTAAAAAAGCCAAAATACAGTGTTACTATCCTCTAATTATTACGGTATTGCTAGAGGTAGGGGTGTAAAATGTGACGATAATTATGTTACCATGGTTACCTACCCATCACACCCATCACAGGTATTACCAGAATAGTAATCATCATAATCCACAAAATCCATAGACTGGGGTCAACATCTAGGACATTACGCCAACATCAAGCATTGTCAATACAACACATTGTGTGTAAATTTCCAATAGTCAATTGCATCCTAAATAACCTTAATTTCCAATTGTTTTTACACTATTTTTTTCACCACACTTGTATCGTCAGTCGTAGCGATTAAAATTTTATTTTCACTTAATATCCCGAGATGATACAATGTTACGATTTATTGTTGATAAAAATCCATACACCTGTCTCAAGAATGTCCATTTGTGTCTCGTCCATTGACATGTTTTATGAGTTTAAAATGACCATTTATGGCCGTCGTCCTTAAAAATCCAATTCAATGCTTTATAAATCCATAACGACATTCCAACAAGTTTTATCACAAATATATAAAGTAGAAAATATGCAAGCTGTGTACCTACTATAATCAATATACAAGGTATGCAGAATTAAACAAAATATTGACGAAAAATTGTTGACTTTTTTTTCCCTTTCAAGTCCAGGCTTTAGGTACTACATCTGTGCAAATTTCCTGTCGATATTAGAATTTGGAATGAGTAGTCCAGGAAACTGAATAAACTGTGACAAAATTAAAAAATCCAAATGCAAATTTTGTCATATATTATAACAAGCAACTTCAGAAATTTGCATATTCTTTGATAAAAAAAAGTTGAAAATCTGGACCAAATTTTACAATTCAATTTTAAATTTAAAGTAACACCATCCAACATAAATTGAGTGTAAATTTCACGCCTCTCGGATCATATTAAATTTTTTTATACATATCCGTCACATCAAACTAAACTTGAGTTACAGTCCCTCATCTCCAGTTTACAATTATGTCTAAAGTATTACAACTTGTGTATCCAAACTCCCATAAATCAAATTAAGTCATGTAAGGATGTGTATTGCCTAATGAAAAACGTGTATTCCTTAATATCCCATCTAAAATCACTAAAGAATTTTCTCCCTCATAAAACATTTATGTCGTGTTAATAGTGTTTTCACGGGTGTATGATTCCGAAAACATCAAACACTGGAAAAAATATTTGTGACATGTCATCTGCGACACTTCATCGTAAAATGAAACAAATTATGTTGACGTTTGGCAAAACACGACCAAATTTGTCAAACATCTTCAAAACGACATTAATCCAAGTTTAAGACAAATAGCAAACACTTTATAACTCTCCACATTTCTCCCATATCATTCACCTACGATTTTTAAATACCTTAATGATACAGGTAAAAATCTACACCTGAGCCAGGTATTTTCGTAACATAATTAGGAGATGTTGTTGTATTTTTGTTAGCCTAGGGTAGTGTCCATATTCTCCTTTTGTTGCTTTTCAACATTATATCTTTCTTTTATTCATCCTTATAAGCTCTTAATGGGCCAATTTGTCCTGCGGCTGTTTTGGAAATTCATATAAATCTCTGTTTTTTGTACATTTCAAGTGCATAGTTTAAATCTACTACAGTTAAATTGAAATTTTTCCAATTAGGTATATAAATTTACATATCAGTGTTAAAACCATGTGCAAATAAAAACATTAATTTCTGATTCAATTAAATTCATACTTATCACAGAATGAAGGACTCAATATAAATACTAGGTTTGGAATCAAATATAATTAAGTCCAGAATAACCTCTAGAAGTATAAAACCTATCGCTGAACTAGTATAATACTGAAATTTAGTTTGTTAAACTACAAAATGTCCATTTCCCTACAATCAAAACATTTAGAATTGAAATATTTGAAATAGAAAAAAGAAGGGAAACGGGGAATGTGTCAAAGAGACAACGACCCAAAGGGGAGAAGAAACAACTCAAAGCCACCACAAGATCTTCAATGAACGGTGAGAAAACCCCACACCCAACAGCAGGTCGGACTCGGCCCCTGAATAATAGTCCACATGCAAGTGTAGAATTAAGTGCATTATAAATACAGTAGAACTTAGATAGCTCGAACTGCAATAACTCCAACACCATGGATGCCTTGAACCCTTTTTTGTGGTCCCTTATGGTTCGAATTTTAGCATAGTTTGACCTCGGTATCTCGAACACCCCTTTGGCTCGAACTGTTTCCATTGGTCCCTTTGTGGTTTGAGCCAGCGAAGTTCGACTGTATGTATTTCTGAATAAATTATATTATAATAAATGATTGAAATAAAAGACAATGTGTCCATGGGACACGGATGCCCCGCCATACCTATATATGGGCAAACAGGAAGTAGATGAGTGACAGACCTGAAAAGGGGAGACACGGTACAACTCATCATACCACAGCTTCATACCAAATATCAAATAATTCCTGCATACACAAGCTGAGAAATCCTTGAAAAATTTCAATATTATGGCTATAAAGGGAAAAAAATCAAAGTTGTCATCAAACAGGAAGTAGATGAGTTACAGACTTGAAAAGGGAAGACATGGTGCAACTCATCATACTTAAGCTTCAGACCAAATATCAAATCATTATTCCATACACAAGCCGAGAAATCCATGACGAAAAATTTCAATATATTGCTATAATGAGAAAAAAATCAAAGTTGTCGTCAAACAGGAAGTAGATGAGTTACGGACTTGAAAAGGGGAGACACGGTACAACTCATCATACTAAAGCTTCAGACCAAATATCAAATCATTACTGCATACTCAAGCTGAGAAATCCTTGACGAAAATTTTCGGACGTACAGACGTACGGACGTATGGACAAGGGTAAAACTTAATGCCCCTTCGCCTAACGGCGGGGGCATAAAAAAAAATGCAGAAAGCAAAGCTAGCACAAATCATGACACATCTTAGACATTACTCAATATCCTCTCAAGCCATGATGGCCAACAAAAGTTTTGTTTCGTTGTTTTCTAATAATGACATTTATACATGTAAAAGATAGATTTGTCAGACAATTCATATTATTTCATTTTTTTTCTGTAAAAAAATTTCATTATTGGAATTTTTAACATCAATTTTTTTTCAAGATGTTGACTGTATACACATGGAAACCCTGAATACCCCCTTTATTATTTGACCTTGACTTTTCTGAACAAAATTCTCAACAAAATTCAGTTTCCTAGAAGATTGAAATGAATGAAGAAAAGACCTCATGCATATATACATGAGAAGAAAGCAGTAAGATTTAGAAGCAAATTTATATGCAAGGCTAAACAAAGGCTCTCTTTGAGAAAAAAAGAGCTATCTATTTAGATTTATCTTGACAAGACCATATAATAAATTAACCTGTTAAAAATCTAGGTGTTACACCTTACAGTTTGAAAGCTAACACCTGTTTTTGTTTGTGTCCACTTCACTGTGAGCCAAAGTATTTAAGTCATGCAACCTTACTTCATCGGACTATAACATTCCCAGCAGGCAGTCTGACATTTGTTATATAGAATTGGGTTTATTAGAATTAAGATGATATTTTGTCAAAACATGTTTTTCCTTTCTTTACTGTTTCACTTTCAATAAGATTGTACTTGATCAATTTTTTTTTACAAACTATAGGATGTCATAAAAAAATTGTGTATGTACAAGACTTGTTCCTGCCAGACACTATTAATAACCCTGAGAGTAGGAAATTGAGCAAATAGAGAGTTACAGCTAGATTTATATGAACAGATGGCAAAAGGCAAAACAGTCTAAAACTATACATCATAAAAATATCAAAAAATTGCAACTTCTCGTACAATTACCGACCCTGTCATACTTCTACGGCATTATGGGTAATGTTATTTAGACTTCTGATTTTGTGAACTGTCCATAGGTTTTTGTGTCTATATATTCCCATGTATAATGGCTGAAACATCATTAAGCTAATCAAAAAACAATCAATGCATAATTGTAATGCAACATTTATATAACTAAAGTTTTGATTGGTCAAAACTGACCGTCAATTCCACCATCTACACACCTGGGACATGGTAGGTTCCCTGTTTAGTCTGGTTCCTTGTATGGTTACAAATACACAAGTTAAAAATAGAACATGAAATCGATTAATGGTTTTTAATTGCATTATGATCGCAATAACAGTACATTATTTGAATACCTGAGGGCGTCAATCTTGATTTGACGGTCAAAATATCTGTTTACAGGCTCCGCTATGCGTCGCCTGTAAACTGCATTTTGACCATCAAATCTACAATTGACGCCCTTGGGTATTTAAATAATGTACTGTTATTGCTTAAATATAGTTATTAACTAGAACCTTCAACTGATTGGCAGATCATCTACTTTTCTGTGTATAGACCTTGAACTGTTGACCTTGAACTTTGCTTTTTTAAGTAAACTAGTTTCAATGTTTGGAATAAATGCAGTGTAGAGATAATCAAATTTGATCTGGATAGAAAATTCTACTGAAAAGCTGACTCTGAAATCAGTCATCATTTGAAATACAATTTGTTTTGATGCTCAAAGCTTAGTATTGTATCGCTGATGGTCAATTTAACAATTATATCAGTAATCTCCCCTGAATAATGATGTCCTAGTTGGTCAGTTAACAGGACATAAACTTGTCAAAAAAGCTTATCTGATTAAAAACAGTGTCTTTTTAAAACAAACAAATGATAGCTGATATGAACAACTCCTTTGTAAACTAAAACACAATGTAAATTTCTTCTTTGCGATGAAATCAAACATTTCAAGTGTCACTCAAAGATGGATTGTTTGTTTGATGATTGTTGATATCTTTTCTTTACTTTAATGTAAACTATAGTTACCCCACACAAGACATTCCTAACCCAAGTATGAAACTGTGAGATCAAAAACCTAGATTGCACTCTCTTTCAATTTTTGCAAGCGAAATATTTCTTAACCCACCTTTTGTATTTCAAAAGAGTATCTAAAACCTAATTTACACCTTATTTGAACCTTAATTATTATGAACTTAATATAAAAAAGTTTAATCATATAAGGCTAGAAAAAATTTGCAAAGCTTTCTAAGCATTCAGTCCCCAGACAAGAATTATTAAACTATATATGTTTAAAGCAAATCAGGTGTTAATAAAATTACACTTGAGACTCCAAAAAGACTGTGTCTCAGACCTGCCACTAAAGTTTCAATGTCGACAGCACTTTCAAAAAGGTGTTTTAAGACTCTCTAAGATTACAAATATTTATACAAGTTAAAGGTGGCTAATTTGTGTCAATGGTCATTATAAAAATATGTTTAACTTGAGGTTAACAATGATGGCTTGTAAATACAAAACTAATGTTTTAAGTTTTATAGCAAACAGATCTTACAGTCTGACAGAGTAAAAAGTCATCTAAATGGTATAATTTATAAGGGGCCGATGGGTTTATTTGTTCTCCATGATCGGGGATTTCAATTCCCTGTGATTCGTTTTCCATTTTATTAATTTGTCGTGAATCGTTATTAGAACATTGTTTGATCTATGATTGACAAAATGAATTTCCCGTGAACTGTGATTGGTCCGAATAATTTTTTCGTGATTCGTGATGAGACCCCCCCATCAGGCCCCTCATTTATTAAAGGCATCATGAAAAATATCCTAGACTCTTATCCCTGCACGCCCTAATTTTTTTCAACAGCCTCAAAAAATTTTATTTGGATTTTTTGGTTAATTTTGGTAAATTTAAGTTCTCGAAAATAACAGCATTTTTCACAAAATTTGAAAAAAAAAGAATTTTTTCTAGGAATTCTTTTATTATGGCCTATGAGGTCCTGTAAGAGTCTAAATAAATATTGAAAGGATATGGAGTAAATGCACATGAGGCAAAGTCTCTACAAATACATGGTAAAACCAAAATTTGGAAGAACACTTTTATTGTTGTTCTTAATCTTGAAGTCACTAAAGCATGATACATGAAAAGGTCCATCTTTGCAGCATGATTTGTGAAAAATACTCCTAAAACAGGCATTATACATGATTTTGCAAAGTTAGGAAAGTAATTTCCCCTACAGGACCCCATTAATAGCATTTATTAACATTTTACCAGAATATCAAAATCACTCCATTTCAAACAAGTCATGAAATGTTCATAGATACAGGTGCGGTTCCAGGCAATTTGAAAAGGGGGGGGTTCCAAATAGAAGTTAAAGAAAATATCGCCAAACGCAGCGAGGTGCGAAAAATTTTGGGGTTTTTCTTAGTAAAACACTTGAATATTCATTAAAAAATACATGATTGCCCAGAAAAAAAGGGGGTTCCAACCCCCGGAACCCCCTCCTTGGATCCACCAATATAGATAGCTGGACAGACAACTGGACAATTAAGCAAATGAAGCCTACATTGATTGTCCTTTTCTCAAATAAGATGACACTGTTTTGGAAGTCATGGTCATAAGTAAAATTTCATAAAGACTTTCAGTTGTTACACATGACTTACGGTAGATCGATCCTAATAAAAATATCAGATATATTTTTTTTATTTTAAAATATTTTGTAGGTATTAGTCCATTTGTTTAAAAAATAAAATAAAAATGATATGTCACTGATCATCTTTTCCTGTTATCAGGCTTTAAAAATCAGGCAATATTCAGTATTTTTCAGCAATATTACAAAGAATATATAGGGAAATGTGACAAAATGCTTATTATATAGCTTTCATATGAAATAAATATCAGATAGATTTTTTTTATTTTTTGATATTTCAGAGATGTATACTTCAGCTACATGTTGAGCTGAAAAAATCTATATGTCATCGGTTGATTAAGAGAGATATTTTATATAATTAACGAAATAGACAATATTTACGGGAAAAGGGAGCTAATTCGCGGGAAAGCGTATGCCGATCTATTATGACGTCACAATGAAAAGGCCAAATAAGGAATATTCAACCTTGAAAATCAAGTCAATTCCGCATCCGACTCGTGTTTCGCAAATGCACCAATCAAATGCGCTATGTATTAGTGCCGATCTACCTTAACATAACTGTACTCATGATTTCACAGGCAGATTGTAGCATGAATTGTAATTTTCAGCCATTGTAGATATTTCCTGCTATCCCCTTTTTCATCATTATGATCATCATTCATGATTTTGCACTGGCAAAAGGGGGTAGGGCAGCTACTGAAATATGAAGGTTTTAATCAATTTAATCTTATGTCAATTTCGGAGCAAATCTGCACAAAGATTTAAAAATTTTCCCCTAAAAAAGTAGGCAGCAGGCTCCAATGGGACTCCCCTTCGATCTAAGACTACTGTTTTGTAGTACTTATCACAAATAAAACAAGTTAAAAATTGATGCAAAGCATCAATTCGCCGCCAAATTAGGTCAAGTAGAGTGTATGTCTTGGAAATGTGTTATTGTACTTTTATAGTACACGAAATATAAGCTCTGACCTTAACTTTAACCAATCATTGAACCATGAAATGTAGGTCACAGTGACGAACAAACTCTTGTTTAATTTTGTTTTCTTTCTTAGAGACATCTGCATGCAAGATAACATGATACTATCTCTTATAGTACCTAAGATATGAACTCTGACCTAAATTCAATCAGTGTCATTGGACCATGAAATTAAATCCTTTTCCCTCAAAGACATCTGCGTGTAAAATTGTTTGATCCCATCTCTAATAGTACATATGAGCTGTCACTTAAACTCTTACCATATATCTACTTCACTGTGGACTGATTCTTGTCACTACTGCATAAGATGACAGCCCTTGACATGCTGAACATTTTTAGCGGGAAGGGATATCGGATATAATTTTGAAAGGGAACCACCCAAGGACCATCCCTGCCAAGTTTGGTCCAAATTGGCCGTGCTTTCAAAGGAGATGAAAATAAGAAAAGTTTATGATGGATGACAACGACGAATGCTTCATGGTGGCAATAGTTCACATGACCCTTTGAGTCAGGTGAGCTAAGAACCCCTTTTTTAACAAATGGATTGGATTGTAATATTATATATATATTAGTATTATTAGTATTTCTTTTTTTGCAAGAATCATTCTGTTCATATTAAAAATTGGTTAGCTGAAGCTATAAAGGATGGTCACTCCTCAGGTTTGTGAAACTGTCTCTGACTTTCGGAATTCTCATATTTTATCCATCATGATGCATGAGAAAATTTTGCACACGGACCCCCACTTTTCTTCTCAAAATATGTTTGTATACACCTTGAATAAAATTTTGACAAAATTTGATGAAATTCTTGATATATCTTCATTGTATTTCAAAGGACGATTGCTCAAATGCAAAGTAAATGAAAAATCTAAAAGAGTTCGGTTTCCCCCCAAAATTTCAGGCACTTAAATCTCAAAAACGGGCACACTGACCTATCAATTATTTTTTGCCCAAAATGATGTATGATCTATGTTCTAATAAATAATCATACTAATTTCAAAACCTTGATATCATGAAGTTGAGGAGTGACCATCGTTAAAATGTATTGCATTGGACCAATTTATGTACAGAGGGAACAACCTCAGACAACAGAGTCATAACCTAATAGAATAAAGATTCTTTTTTATTGCACAAGCATACACTGTCAAATTCATTATAGTAACTGAAAAACAATAAAAATAACTTGCTTTATATGTTATTGAAAATTTAAAACGTAACAAAACAGATGTGACTAGGATCTTATAACTTTAACTGTATAAAAACATCTCTTTTTTTTTTTAGTTGAAAACAATTGTAAAAAAAGTATATATATAAAATTGCAAAAAATGTTAACAATTATGGTTGTTTGTATTAAATATAATCTGTAAGATCATTGTATTCATGTTTGTGATGTTTACTGGTTTCATATTAGAAATGAAACTTTCTTCCGTTAAAGATAATCTTATAGAAAATATTTTATATAATAAAATGGCATTTTAATACATATTGATTAAAAAATGTTATAAGCGTAACACCCGTGTGAGTGAAACATAGGGTCCGTTCACCATCCTCTCAATTTGACATTTGTTGTTAATAGTAACACCAAAATGTCCTGTTTCTCATTTGAGGCTGACTTGTTTTTGGTGATTGTAATGTTGAACCATTGTTTTAATAGACATTCTTAATTAGTATCGATTTATTTCCAACTGATAATACAGTCAACAGCTTATTTTACATATTTGCTTAGTAATTGCCAAAAGAGTAATTTAGATTTTAGGCATTTGAGATAATTTATAGTGTAGAACTAGTACAGATTACACAGCAGTCAAGCAATTTGACCAGTGTTTATACTTGATGGTATTTCAACATTTCAAAGATGATTGAAGGTCATTATTGTTATTGTTTGGTTTTAATTCATTTTATTAATTGTTCCATTTTTATGATTTTTGTTATTTTTGTTAAAATGATCGGGATCCAAAGCACGCTATCTCGACCCACTTCAACAGATTTTCATTTGTATGTTGACCTATATCAATTAACCCATATCTGAGGCACACGTGTTTGGTAAAAAGATTGCGCCGGATACGCTAGTTCTCGCTTTATGTATTTATCATTTTTTTATTATTTTTTTTATGAACAACCAAAAATTAATAGTAATAATAACAATAATAATTGGAAACAATATGCAACCCCCAACTTGAAAACCATTGCAATTAAGGTAATCATGCATCTGCATCATGATATCCAGACACACTCCTCCGGACATGTAACAGAAAAGTCAAGCAAGCATTACCCGTCTCCCTTGTCTTATTGATTTCCCTTTCACATTAGTTATAATATTAATGAAAATTAAATTAATAATTTTGTAAACAATTTTCTTGAATGAATAATTTAAAAATATTTCCTATCTTATTGAAAAGGTATCTTCATTGTAAAAGATTAGGACACATTAGATCGATTCTAATGGAAAACAAACAACTGCTCCTGGTCACGTGCTCCTCCACTGAAGTTTCAAAATATCGTATCAAATATATTCGCCGCCTCCTGGCGGCGAATAATTAAACTGGGGTGAACTACTTTAAATATATCCCTGTGTAAACACACTATGAAATGAACACTTTACAATATCACTTAAATTATCATCTTTTATAATTATCTACATTCCACAGTAACAATAACACTTTTTAACTTGGAATGATCCTCTTAAATTAGTCGATCAACCTCTTTTAATATTTTCTAAAGAACTCCAATAATGTCAATCTAGGGACCTTAAAAATGACATTAATAGGCCAAGTAATTTCCAGACTACTGTTCATGACTTGTGTCATTTCTGGTTTATTGCTGACTATTAAGGTCATTTGTTGAATACTTTCGAATGTCAAGGTTATTATGCTGGGCTAATGTTGATGATCAAGGTCACTTCCTGACTTTTACTTATTGTTAAGGTCATTTCTTTGCTTTTGTTGATGGTCAAGGTCATTTCTGTGCTATTGCTGATGGTCAAGGTCATTTCTGTGCTATTGTTGATGGTCAAGGTCATTTCTGTGATATTGCTGATGGTCAAGGCCATTTCTATACTACTATTGACAGTCACAATCATTTAAGGATTACTGTTGGTGGTCAGGGTCATTTTTAGGAACTGCTGATTGCCACAGTCATTTTGGAAATAGTTTTGTCAAGGCCATCTCTGGATCATTTTTGATAGTTTTGTGTACTTGTTAATGTACAAGGTCATCTCTGAGCTGTTGTTAGGTCGTGACCCTTTCTGGGCTATTGCTTGGTCAAGATGCTTTCTAGGTCATTGACAGTCAAGGTCATTTTGTTGATAGTCAAGGTCATCAATCAGAGGTCATTTCTTGCCATACTAATAAAAGTCAAGGTCACTTTAAAATTCTCCAAAAAAAAAAAATAAATAAAGCATTCATGACAAATAACAGTATAAACAAATATTAGATTTTGGAAGTGCTAATTCAAGTGATAACAAGTCCAAATTAGTGGTAAACAAATTTCTTTTGCACAGAAGAAAAAAAATCCATAAAGTTCATGTCAGCTTGACTGACATTTTAAATAAAATAAATCAAGTGAAATAACCCAATATTCCTTGGAGTTAATCTGCCATAAACTGATAAAATTCAGTTTTTAAAAATAACATTATATTATCCCTATACTCTAAATCAATTATGCAAAATTGTATGAAAAATGTAATAAATATGACCCCTATAGCCAAATATTTACATAAAATGACATTTACTTAGAGCTAGGGAGCAAAGTCACTGAATGAAACATCTCTGTGTATTTTTTCATCTTTTGAATAAATTAAAATTTTATGAGAAAATAAACTTTGAAGAAAATTTGACACCTTTGACTTTTAACTTATTAGTTATAATATGATCTTTTTTTTTTGCTGACTATTTTAGGAATTTTTTTTTTAAACAAAAATTTCTGAAATCTTT
>MJUU01030802.1:0-11241 GCA_002080025.1 Modiolus philippinarum
CTCAACATGATCTTTAGTAACTGTTTTGTTGTAAAAGATGTGACGTCACAATGTATAAAATAATGACATTTTAGGAGTCTAGACAAAAATGTCACCCATATTTTTACAGCTAGGGACTGATTTATGTATTTTTAAGGATGTTCAGGACTAACATTATTGCTTTTAAATATTTCTACGTAAAATGTCATGTTAACCTATATCATTGCCTGATATTTGAATTATGACACTGTGTTAAAGCAAACAACATATCTCCCTGCACCTCTGCAAAATAAACCCCACTGCCAAAGTCCTAATTATTTCCGTATATCTCTTTGTGTAATAATACAGTTGTCATCTTAGTTTTTTAAATCTCACCATTCAATCTATATCTTGAGTCCTCTTGAACTTCCGATGCTGTATAAGCAAAGGTTATTATTGGAGGACTCATGGTGACTTTAAGATGAAGAAGAACAACAAAAGTATTGTATTGATTGCTTGGCTTAACCATGTACTGCATATTCTCTCATTGTTTGTCTCTCATGCAATGTGGAGGCTGTAAAAAATTCCTTGTGCTTGAGATGTATGCTCTATATTTCAGTTATGGGGTACTTGTTCTTGAGAGAATTTCTCATATGGATTGGATATATGCTATCACACTTTCAATTTTTGGCTTTTTTTAGTTTTCTAGTCCTGAACCTGGCTACTTTAGTCTTTTTGTTTGGCAATGGATGACAATGTTTGGAAGAACATTTCATCAGTAATAGTTTTGTTTGTGTACCATAGTGCATCCCTGAGATAAAAAGAACATGGATGTAGCATTGTTAAACATCTTGCAATGAATTCCAATTGAACTGGTGTCTTTAAGATGAAAAACAACAATAAAAGCCTTGTTGACCATTGCTTGTCAAGCTTTCCCTTGTATTGATAGTGACTTTGTCTCATGTACATTGACTCTGAATCTTTTCATTGTTTATTTTTCACCAGTAAGGTTTTGTCAAGGTTTTTATACGACCGCAAAAAAATTTTTGAGGTAGTATATTGGTATGATACTGGCGGCGGCGTTGTCGTTGGCGTCTGTAGACTCTTCGTTTCTGTGCGATAACTTCAGTTCTAGTTGATCAATCCTTATGAAATTTTAACATAATGTTGCTTGTCACAAAAGGAAGGTTGGGATTGGTTTTGGGTATTGTGGCCCTGCCTGTTTTTTTTTAAAAGGGCCAAAAAGGGCCAAATTAGGTGTTTTCATATATTGGGCTGTAGAATATTTATTATTTATCGGATTTTGATGGGGTTTCTTTCAGTGTGATCCTAAGGAAATTTGGAAATAGGGTGTATGTCAACGGATTTCATGTCACATGTACGGTTCATGAGATAAATGGGTCCCAAAAGGGGGAAATCTCAAAAATCTATTTTTTTCATTTTTTGTCCGATTTTGATGCAGTTTTTTCCATTAGATTCCTTATGAAAAATTAATATGGCGCTTAACTTTTATATTTTTGGTAACTTGTTTGCTTTCCAAGCTATGAGGGGCCGAACGGGGCAAAAATTGCAAATTTGCTGATTACCTGAAATTTTTATTTTCCATCGGATTTCAATGGGATTTTTTTCTTTGAATTCCTCTTGATATAAGCTTTCAGTAGTATGTCAACGGATTTTGTATTGCTCTTACTGTTTCCGAGCTACAAGGGGTCAAAGGGGCCAAAATTGCAAATTTTCGAAATATGTGAAATCTTTTTTTTTCATCGGATTTTGATGGGATTTTTTTCTTTGAATTCCTCTTGATATAAGCTTTCAGTAGTATGGCAACTGATATTGCGTAGCTCTTACCGTTTTTGAGCTACAAGGGGTCAAAGTGGCCTAAATTGCAAATTTTCGAAATATGTGAAATCTTTATTTTTCATCGGATTTCAATAGGATTTTTTTGCTTTGGATTCCTCTTGATATAAGCTGTCAGTAGTATGGCAGCGGATTTTGCTTGGCTCTTACCGTTTTCAGGCTACAAGGGGTAAAAGGGGCAAAAATTGTAATTTTCGAAATATTTGAAATCTTTATTCATCAGATTTTGATCAGATGTTTTTCTTTCGATTCTTCTTGATATAAGCTTTCAGTAGTAATTCAACAAATTTGGCATAGCTTTTCCCGTTTCTGAGCTAAAGGGGCCAAAATTGCAACTGATTCAAGCTCTTTATTGTGTCCATTTATTTACTGTATCAAGCTCTTTACTGTGTCCTCATTCATTTGAATTGCACTCATGTTCAAATTTCAGTATTCGACATGCTGCGGTCGTATCATGCTGCGCTCAGCATAGCCCTTTATTCACTTTAGGATAAAAAGAGGTTTCCACTAACATACTAGAGTTTATCTAGACTTTTAACAGTTTGGTTGTTTCTTTTTTTCACTGGTAAGTTTAGTTACAGGTACCCTTCATACCTGGGATGGAATAGTAATTTAACTGAAGAATACAACATCTGGTATTATTTTAATTAATGTCTATATATTCATTGGAGTTCTGTAGAAAAAAAAAAGAACATGTTCATATCCTAAGGAGAGATGAAATATAAATACATAGTTAGATATATAAATAAACTAAGTAATTGGATAAATTCTGACACTATTTTGTTTGGTTTTTCTTCATAATACTGGACACTAATTATACAATCTAAGTTTAAACAGTAAGCAAAGATTACTAATTTTAGCATTTTATCAAATTTGCACATATTCTGGGGGGGGGGGGGCTTTTTGGGATGTATGCATTAAAATGTTTTTTAGCTCAATATCTTGGGATTTGTATGGTTTAAGCCCAGGATATCGGGAAATGAGTTCACCGGGAATCAGGAATTTATCAGTCTTTCATCAGTCTAAGTTTCTCTTTAGTTCAGGATTTCGGGATTTAGAAAAAATAAAGTCCGGATTTCGGGAGGAGATCCCCTCTTGCGATCTTTCTTCTATACACATGAAAATAAATAAAAACACATTTAAGTTTAACAGTTTTTATGTTTAATCCTTGTCTCAAAGTCAAATAACCAATGAAAAAAAAGCTGGAAATTAAAAATCATACTTTGCATTCAGTTCCAGTCCGATTAAGTCATCTCCCCTGAACTTGCAAGAAACATCTGAAGCAAATTCAACCCTACTTTATAGTAGTGTTTTGTTCCAGTATAGTTTTGTTTTTTTCCTATCTGATAAAAAGGTCTTGTTTTTTTATTTGTTGAATTTGGCCATTACCTTTGAAATTTTAGAAGTAAACTTTACAGGTATGATGTATAAAAGGTCCTGAACAAAGATTGCTAATTTTATACCAATAAAACAAGAAGCATTGCCACAAATGCCTTATACAGTTAAAGATTAAACCCCAAGGTAACAAAAATTTGATCTTTTTATATGACCGCAAAAATTTTTGCGGTCGTATATTGGTATGGTGCTGTCGTCGTCGTCGTCGTTGTTGTCGTCGTCTTCTGTAGATACTTTAGTTTTTGGTCAATAACTTTAGTTCCAGTTGATCAATCCTTATGAAATTTTTACATAATGTTCTTTGATACAAAAGGAAGACTTGGCTTAGTTTTGGTTATTGTGGCCCCACCCATTTTTAAAAAAGGGCCAAAAGGGTTAAATTGGGTGTTTTCACATGTTTGTCTGTAGAATCTTTAATATTAATCGGATTTTGATGGGGTTTCTTTCAGTGTGCTCCTGAGGAAATTTCCAATCTGGGGTATGCCAACGGATTTTACATAGCATGTACCGCTCACGAGATAAATAGGGCCCAACAGGGGCAAATCTCAAAAAAAATAATTTTTTTATTTTAAGTCCGATTTTGATGCAGTTTTTTTTTATGGATTCCTTGTGGAAAATTAATATGGCGCTCAGCTATTAGATTTTTGATAACTTGTTTCCTTTCCCAGCTATTAGGGGCCGAACGGGGCCAAAATTGCAAATTTGCAGATTATGTAGAATTTTTATTTTTCATCGGATTTCGATGGGATTTTTTTCTTTGGATTCCTCTTGATCTAAGCTTTGAGTAGTATGTCAACGGATTTGGCTTGTTCTTACCGTTTCCTAGCTATAAGGGGTCAAAAGGGCCTACATTGCAATTTTTCCAAATATGTCAAATCTTTATTTTTCATCGGATTTCGATGGGATTTTTTTCTTTGGATTCCTCTTGATCTAAGCTTTCAGAAGTATGCAACGGATTTGGTGTGGCTCTTTCCGTTTCCCAGCTACAAGGGGTCAAAGGGGCCAAAATTGCAATTTTTCTAAATGTCATATCTTTATTTTTCATCAGATTTCGATGGATTTTTTTTCTTTTAATTTCTATGGATGTAAAGTTTCAGTTGATAGTACATATTTTGCATAGCTCTTACGTTTTTTTCATCAGTAAGTGATCAAAAGGGTTGAAATTTTCCCTATTTTGTTTCTAGCTAATAACTGTGTCAAGCTTCTTTTTGTGTCCATTTAATTATTGTGTCAAGCTGACTTTACTGTGTCCACATTCACTTTAAACTACTTTTGTTAAAATTTCAGTGGTCGACATGATGCGGTCGTATCATGCTGCGCTCAGGGTAGCCCTTTATTTTCTGAAATGATACAGTTTGAACCAAACTGTACTAGAATATTGAAAGAAGGTCATTTATGATGGTTGTTATCAAGAAGAAACCATGATGACAAGCACAAAACATTTTAGTTTAAGGTTGAACCATAAACATGGGAACAGGGACATTTTGGAGACCATTTTATTTTCCCTATTTTCGTGATAAAGGATGAAGCACAAAATTAAAACACGAATATTTTGATGCAATTTTGTCAATATCTTTGATACTTTTGAAGCAATTATTGCTCCAAACTGTAATGGAATGATGTTTGTTTGGATTGCTAAGTTTTTCTTCTGAAAACAATTAAATATAGCTTTCAACATGGGACATGTTTAAATTTTGGAGCTATGTTGAAGACATACTTAGAAACTGAAAAGGATTTGTAAAGTTTGAGTGATCAAATTAATATTTTCTGCAAATGTATCTATTAAATGAGCTCATTAAAAAGCAGATGTTGGTTGATTATTACTTTTAAGTGTTTATTTATTGACATTGCTTGGTAGCATTCTTTCGGGTAACTTCTGGTAGCATTTTCTCAGAAAACAGGCCCAATTTCTGTCTGTCTATCTCCTGGGGTCTGTCAGTCTGCCTGCATTTCTTGCAGGGGCAACTCCTCTTAAACCACTTGAAGGATTTTGATGAAGTTTATATTATATGGAGATGTGCATGAAAGAATACAATAATTGTCCAAATCCAGGTAGGAGATGTAATATGACTGTCTTCTGCACAGATTACCTTGAAAGCAACTGTCACCTCCTGAAGGGTTTTGATGTAACTTTACAGAAAGGAAAGTCTAAAAGGGAATGTGCATGATGAATATAATTATTGTCCCAAACCAGGGAGGAGTGATAATTTGAGTGACTTTTTCTGCACAGATTACCTCATAAGCACAACTCCTCTTAAACCTATGGAAGGATTTTGATGAAATTTTGCAAACAGGAAGGACACTTTATGCAGATGTACATAAAGGAATATACTTTTTGTCTGAAACTATGAAGTTGGGATAATTTGACTTGGAGTTTTCGTTTGATCCTTCATCAATGATTACCTCATAAGTGCAACATTTCTCAAACCACCCGAAGATTTAATGTAACTTTACACAAAGGAAGGACACTTTATGCAGATGTGCATAACAGAATATAAATATTTTCCTAAACCAGTAAGGGGGATATTTTTTATGCCCCGACCATGAATGTGGAAGGGCCATATAGTGTTACCCTTATCTGTCATTCCGTCCGTCCATCCAACCCTATGTCCGTACGTCTGGTTAAATTTTGCATTTAAGTACATTTCTCAGAAACTGTAAGATGCAGAACAATAACAGTATGCCAGCAGGTAGATATTTGGTAGTACTACAGAGTTCACTAGGTAGTTTGACACTTTGACCTACATTTCATGCTAGAGTGACTCTGGTTAAGGTTTTTGTTAAAGTCCATATCTCAACAACTACACATTATAGGACAATGATGTTTCAATAAATTAATTTCCTTGGTGAGTACTACTGAAATCATTGACAATTAGGTGGCTTTGACCTACATTTTATGCTTCAGTGACTTTGGTTATGTTTTGCATTAAAGTCCATTTCTCAACAACTACACATTATAGGACAATGATGTTTCTTCAATTAGTTACCTTGATGAGTACTACCCAAATCATTGACAATTAGGTGGCTTTAACCTACATTTTATGCTTCAGTGACTTTGGTTAAGTTTTGTGTGTAAGTCTATTTCTCAACTACTATGAATTATAGCATTATGATATTTCACTGTAACATTCATCTAAAAGGGATCTGCCCATCTCAACAATAATTGGGTGACCATGACCTACGTTTTATGGTTGAATGACTTCAGTTAAATATTGCATTTCATCACAATTTAGTGACAGGGTACTAATTTTATGAATGATTGACTTGGGTTAATCTGTTGCGATAAATTTATTGGGGGGGCATCCGTGTCTTACAGCCACATTCTCTAGTTTTTATTGAAATCCTCTGGATAAATTGTTGACAAAGTTTTGTAACTCAATTTCAACTTATGCTTATGATTTTTTTTGTCTGATTTTGATAGAAAAGTCTCATTGGATCCCTCGCAAAAAGTTACATCTTAGTTGTGAATGTCGTCTTTTTATTTCCGTGCCTTTTGCCTGTCTCGCATCATTGTTTTGCCTTTGTTTTTCTGTGCTCCCGTTTTTGCCATGTCTATGGAATTTGATTTTTGTAATCAATTCTTCCCTTGTTCCTTTGGTATTCTACTGCCATCGTTTCTCTAGCATTATATCATTGCATCCTCACATACTTAAATTTGCATTTACCATATTGGTTCATGGTGATTTTAAACGTGCAAAATAATTCTGCATTTTCTTTGTGAAGATTTTTTTTAGAAAGTATACTAGACACACAGCAGATTTTGATATCTTTTTTTGGAAGATAACAAAAGATAAATGGACTATATGCATGTGGAATGCGATTTAGATAAAACACAAACCATGACTTGCAGTAGCAGATGAACAAAATCACTTTTACAGATTTAAAGAAACTAATACCAGAACTAAATGCAATTAGATATAACAATTAGGGTTGATATTTACTGAATTTTGATATTGATTTCATAAAAAACATTGGCAAAGTACCACCAAGTACCAGGTTACTGCATATCATATAAACTAGCAAATTATCAATTGCTATTTTAAAGTTACGATAATTATCCCGGGTACTTTGGTACTATTGTATTTTTAACAAGTATTAGGCCCTTGGATAATGTATTGTATGTTTACATGAGTTTTAAGTGAAGAATTTATGAAATCATTTTTGATCACTATTATTATGTTAAATAAAAATAGTTGTATTTCTGTTTATAATGTACACAAGATTTTTTAATGTTGGAATTTAAATTTTGAATGATAGAAGGTCTATAAATTTGCTTAAACCTAAGATTAAAATTTTACCAAAGAAGTAGAAAATGACAATGTTGATGGGGTAAAATCGAATACAGGACACCATTTAGCCAGTTATAATAAATTTTAAGAGTGATTTAAAGGGGGTTAGTTGGGCAAAGTTTGAGACTTACTAGAGTTGTCCAGATTTATCTAGGGCATAAGAGCATTTATCTTCTATTTAATGTAGAAAATTGTTGAATTGGCAAAGTTTTGTCTTGTTTTTTTTTTTTTTGGGGGGGGGGGGATATGATTTCATTCTTAGAATTTTTTGTAAATTGTAAATTGTACAATTTACGGTATCCCAGCATTATATATTAGTCCAGTGACGTTGTGTGTCATTCTATTTGAGGTGAGAATTTCCACAACATGAATGAATGTTCTTGACAAGAATTGATATATGTTACACAATGCATGTGACGTCAAAGGTGGACAAAGATGTAAGATGACCTTTCATGTATTTTTTTAAGGCTAACTCAAGGGTAATCATATCAATGACATTTTCTCATTTTTGCTTTTTACCTGCGTCAGCAATGTTGACCGCAGGTCTAGGAGCCGCTCGACTCCGTCTGTCCATCCATCCGTCACGCTTTGGGGGTACAAAGTTTGTGTAATCTGAAACTCAGAAACCTTTAATCCGATACTTCTGAAACTTTGCACAGTTGTTCTGGACACATTGAAGATGTGCACTTCCCATTTGGTGGGATTTGAAAAAAAATTGTCGAATTTATCCATTGTTGAACTTAGTCATTTTTTCATCAAATTTTAACATTACAGTACTGAGTTTGTGTAATCTGAAACTCATACACCTTATACCTGATGCTTTTTAAAACTTTGCACAGTTGTTCTGGACACATTGAAGATGTGCACCTCTCCTTTTGGTGAGATTTGAAAAAAAAAATTGATGAATTTATCCATTGTTGAACTTAGTCATTTTTTCATCAAATTTTAACATTATGGTACTGAGTTTGTGTAATCTGAAACTCATACACCTTATATCTGATGCTTTTGAAACTTTGCACAGTTGTTCTGGACACATTGAAGATGTTACTTCCCCATTTGGTGAGTTTTGAATAAAAAATGTGAAATATTCATCCATTGTTGAACTTGCCATTTTTTCATCAAATTTTAACATTACGTTACTGAGTTTGTGTAATCTGAAACTCTGACTCCTTTTACCTGATGCTTTTGAAACTTTGCACAGTTGTTTTGAACACATTGAAGATGTGCACCTCCCCTTTTGGGCAGATTTGAATAAAAAAGGTTGAATTTATGCATTGTTGAACTTGGTAATTTTTCAGCATATTTGAACATTACAGTGCCTGGTTTGTGTAATCTGAAATATTCACATCTCTTACTAAATACCTCTGAAAGTTTGCACTGTTGTTTGGACACATTGATGATTAGGCCAGAAAAATGTCAAATTTATCTATTATTGAGCTTGGTACTTTATTTCATCATATTCATCATGGTACTCAGTTTTTGTCCAGTGATGTTGCAGATTTTTGAACGCACTGATAATGGGCAATTATTCTTGAAATTTTTGCATTGCTTTCACATAGTATGTGATTATTTGAAACTCATGTATGGTTTTCACGTTTGCTGAAGTGATGTGGACTATTTTCATTTTATGCTTTGTTCAGCATTGTACATTTAGTTCTTTTTGGTTTATTATTCTTTTTTTTTGTCTATTACAGTAATAGGATTGAACTTAATACAATCTCAATTATAAATTGCATTTGAAGAATGTTTTGGTAATAAGGTAAATGAAAAGTTCTTTTAATTGGCAAACCTATACATGACATGCTGTTATTTGAAAAAAAACAAAAAAAAACACTTTCTCAGTTGAACATGAGTGACGGTGACGCAGGTCCAGACATGTAATTGGTCTTGTTTTCCTATTCTTTACAATTGCAATCCCTTTTGAAATGTCGAATGAAGGTCCTACACAGCTATGGACCTAAAATTTAAACATTGGACAATCATTGGGCAAATTTCATCATACACAACATTTTAGATAAAAGTCAGACCACTTTGAACAGTTTCTTGACAGATTTTTATTATACTTTTTTATACATTCAAACAGTAGCTTATCATGCTTAAATGATGACATTTTGCTACAGAAAGGTGTCCATAACATGCTTTATCAGCATAAAACTGGGACAAAGTAAATATGAATGAAGATTTACAAGTGTTAAAATTAGCATAATAAATGTTGTACATATAAATAATATGTCATATATTTGTAAAATAGTCATATTATAAGATTAAATATCTTTGATGTCCATGTGTTTCAGTTGACTTGTGACAGGTACATCCAGGTATGATCTTGGTCAAGTTTTGTTAAGTTGTTGCACTCAAAAGAGGGTGTAGAACTTCGGTTTTTCTGTATAAATACATGAAAAATTTATTGCCCTTTTTTGGCTATGTCATCATGTTTTTATGCCCATGTAGCAAAAGTCGAAGGGGCATATTATTTTAGCTTTGTCTGTCCATTTGTTTGATTACTTGTCTGTTCACTTATTCGAATAAAAATGCATCTCTTGATGCTTTTAAAGAAGTATGCAACCAAATTCCAACAACCTTAAAAAGTACTCAAATTTACAATGTTCACAATTTTATCTAGATGTACACACACCTTTTGAAATATTCAAAATGGCCACCATTGCCATGGAAATTGAAAAAAGGCAGGAAAATTGAATGTACCTCAAATTGGATTAAATTTTACAGGAAGGTTAGAAAAAAAGGGAAATGGGGTATGTTACCTACTTTGTTGCTCTATTTTGTCAGACTTTACAAATATAGTACACAAGACAATGTAATATGATAGTTTTGATTTACCATAAAAAATTTTGGTTGGATTGTACAAATTTTCATGGATTATATAGATAATTTTACTGTTAGAACCAATACCAGTGTTGCCTACCAAATTCATTACTATTTGGAATGTAGATAGCCTCAATGTATTTTAAAGATCTTTATGTTCTAAAACAGCGGCAGTAGAATACCAAAGGAACAAGGGGAGCGATGGCTACAGAAATCAATGTCCAAAGTCTAAATGTAAGGTTTCATTGTCACAAATATCCATTTTTATGCCCTGCCCACGAATGTGGAAGGGGCATATAGTGTTACCCTTGTCCGTCCTTCTGTCTGTCCGTCCGTACGTCTGGTTAAGTTCTGCGTTTAAGTCCATTTCTCAGAAACTGTAAGAGGTAGAACGATAATAGTCGGCCAGTAGGTAGATATTTGATATTACTACAGAGTTCACTAGGAGGTTTGACTCTGTGACCTACATTTCATGCTTGAGTAACTCTGGTTAAGTTTTGTGTTTTAAAGTCCATTTCTCAACAACTACACATTATAGGACAATGATATTTCATCAAATTAATTGTCTTGATGGGTACTACCCAAATCATTGACAATTAGGTGGCCTTGACCTACCTTTTACGCTTCAGTGACTTTGGTTAAGTTTTGCGTCAAAGTCCATTTCTCAACAACTACACATTATAGGACAATGATATTTCATTAAATTAATTGCCTTGATGGGTACTACCCAAATCATTGACAATTAGGTGGCTTTGACCTACATTTTACGCTTCAGTGACTTTGTTTAAGTTTTGAATTTAAGTCCATTTCTCAACAACTACACATTATAGGACAATGATATTTCATCAAATTGATTGCCTTGATAAGTATTGCCCAAATCATTGAAAATTAGGTGGCCTTGACCTACATTTTACGCTTC
>MJUU01030802.1:21421-39873 GCA_002080025.1 Modiolus philippinarum
CCAAAAAAAAAAAAAAAAAAAAAAAACAAGACAAAAAAACACAGTCATTCTAAAATAAAAACCAGAACAGTGACCCCAGCATGAAACCAAAAGAGTAACCCTAAAATAAAACCCATAACAGTTGGCCTTAATGAAACAAAAAAACTGATTTATTAAATTTGATGTCTGCAGATCTTGTGTACAACGTCAATACTGAAAGGATAATGATGGAAAATAAATAGCCCCTCTGGTCCTTTTGAATCAACTTCCAGACTTTAATCAAATTTTTGATAATTATTTGACTTTTACTGAATATCATTTTTTTTTATCAAGGTTGTAGATTTGATGAGAGTTTTTTGCCATATTTTGCATCACTGTGTTTTGAGTTTGGAGAAGATTCTCACTCATTTATTTACATCTCAAGTAAAGAAATATTTTTAAAACACTCCAAACTGTCAAAGAGAATCTAAATTTATCCCAACACGTTGTGAGAAAACTTCCTGGATATTGTCATCGGCTGCTCGTTCTTTTTATAACACTTTTTCCATCACATTTGTAAAAATTTCCATTATATAATGTCACAAAGGAATAAGATGAGTTTTATGACATTATAATCTTATCATTATTTGCAAGTTTGCACAGCATGACATAATATATATAGACAGTGGTTTTTTTTTTAGTTCATTCATATGCTACCACTAGTTTATGTGTCTATGCAAGTTTTAGTTTATATAAATAAATACACAAGAACAAAACAAAGATGGAAATTGAAAATTAGGATTCCGATTGGCAATATTAAATTAAAAATCATTCCTTACCCGATTTCCTGGAGTATTATGGCGGATTTCCCAGATCATTAACGTATTATATTTGCAATTCTTCAATGAACATACCAATATTCCTAAAGTAACACCTATAACAACTCCTTCTTAACTCCTGTCTTTTATTTGTAATCAACCAATCAAGAGTTCTATAGAATTCTATTGTATGCCAATTTGTCATTACTGGAGTATCAAGGTAAACCCCTTTAGGCAGTACAAATTTGTATACAATAGAATTCTATAGAACTCTTGATTGGTTGATTGACAAATAAAAGACAGGAGTTTAGAAGGTGTTGTTATAGGTGTTACTTGAGGAATATTGGTATGTTCATTGAAGAATTGCAAATATAATACGTTAATGATCCGGGAAATCCGCCATAACTCATATATTTCCCTTTATAACCTATAACAACTCCTTCATAACTCTTGTCTTTTGCCTGTTATTCAAACAATCACAGTTTCTATTACAAATATTGTTCACCAATTGGTTATCATTAACCCTTAAGATGATAGAATTGGTATTCTATAGGACTTCGATTGTTTGACAAAAGGCTGGAGTTATGAAGGAGTTCTTATATGTGTTACTACAGGAATACAGGTATATTCATTTAAGAATTTCAAATGTAATATATTGATAATCCATAAAAACTGCCTGAAATGCACAAATGACAAACCAAATCAAATCTCATTAAACTTTAGGAACCTTTGAACAATGTAACTCTTTTTTCTTCATAAATTATCAAATGTAAAATTTTGATAATTTTAAGAATTATGTTAATTGATTTTCAACGTTATAGGCTAAAGGTTTAACAAGCCTTATGGACACCCTAGAAATCCAATGAATCTCCAGTTATTCACCTCTCCAAAATAAGGTTACTATGACCTTGGGTTATAAGGCAATTGTCAAAGTCATAGAAACAAACACATTCTTCATAACTATATCCCTCCTCTGATTTACTCTGATTTCATGACTTCTAAGATTTTCAAGTAAGCAGCTGCATTAAAATTTGAGTTTCAAATGGAATATTCTTTGTCTCAGTATAAGTAACTGGTAGGAAATCAAAGTAGAAAATTTACTCTTATTGGTAGTAAGAGCTTTATACTTCAAGATGAAAACGTAGAATAGTTGGCATCAAACTGTTTGTGGGGAATTTATTTTCTTTTTCTGACATGAAAAAAATGCCTGTCCAATTATGTCTCCTGGAAGGACAGGTTGATAATAGGCTGCTATATTTGAGTTTTATTTACAATAAGCCAATGGAACAACTAATATTACGTAACATTATTCTACTACAGAAAATTAAGATAAAGATTTGCCATGCTTCCATTAAGTTGTCTCTAAGTGTAATATCATTAGCTTGTTTATGTTACTGATACTAAGAGAGATGGTAATATTGAATTGCCATAGGGGGTTAATGACATTTAAGCCTTTTATTGTGTCACCCATAAAATAAATCTTGTATTTTTCTGCATATGTTGACTTCTATCCCAGAAATTACATTAATCATTCACGAGAGTTAATTTCATTTTTTGAATAATTCAAAATTTTCTATTATGATGCTGTTCGTTACAGCATGATTGATCAATATCCGTTTGACTATCAGCCTAACGTCAAAAGAACCGCTCCCCATGACGCCATGGCGTTCAAATGTCGTGAAGTATTAAGAATTTTGTCCTTGTAATCAATGTATCATTGGTTATCGACAGTGAACCGTTATTATTCAAGGTAACTTTGAAAGCGAGATCCATCCTTTTGATGGTAGAATATTAAAATTGAGGATCAGTACATACAGCTACTGAAGTAATAAAATCAGATTTAATCATTCACTATTTTCATTTATTAGATGTTTGATATCATTGTGATGAGTTGTGTAGAGTAATGCTTTCCAATAAACAAGATAAATTTATGAAAAACTAATACGATTTATTTCTACCTTATTTTTATCCTAATTTGTTTATGTTTTCTTATCGTCATATTAAACCAATATTTATTACAAATTGCTAGATTAGTTTTCTGTAATGGGTTGGAGATATAAAATAAATATATAAATTGATATGTAAAGAGATACTTAAGGTTTGGGTTCAAATTTATGTACATAAAGACAAATTGTAAAATCCAATTAGTTCATGCCTTTAAATGTATACTGTAAATAATGTTCTTACTTTTGATGGAAGAATTTTATAGATCCTGATATGCCATTATTAAAATCTAATTTTTGTTAAAGTAAATGGCATTATAATGAGCTTTGTAAATACTGGTACTATGGAGTTGGTGTATCCCTGTGTAAGGTTCAGTTGTGAAAGTCATCTTGATTCTTATGCAGTACAGATAAACAAACACACAGACAATAATCATGGAATTATGTGACAAAAGACATGAACAAAACACATTGAGGAGTAATTTTCTGTGATAGCAAAAACTCATTCAGTGAAGTCATTTGTTTCTAATGTACACCAACCACAGGGACTTTCTCACGACCTAGAAAAAAAAATCTTACTATCAAATATGAGTCTCAGAGAAAAAAAAAACACAAGGGAAATCCTATGCCTTCATACCCGCTTGCATTGTTTTCAATTTTCTAAATAAAATACCCAAATTTTAACATTCTCTTCCTGAATGATTTTCTAAAGAGAAAACAGTTTTTATCGTAGGAAAGCCCCACTTCATTCCTACATCTCGACTGGTTTACTCCTATTTGATATTTAAAACACTTCATGGCAATTGAATGTGAAACTACTATGACCTTCACATTCTAAGTTTAAATCATACACGGGATTCTATGGACTTTTCATTCAGTCAGCGATGATATGCCCATGTATCGAATGCAATCTCCTGCACTAACGTGCCTTTTTTAATTATCGTCCACTGAATGAGTTAAAACTTTAGATTTATAATCGCTCAAAGTGAGCTAAACTTCACCTTTAGTGAAGGTATAGATAATCTGCTTTAGAACTTGTTTCTATAAACAGAATTTTTTTTCTTAAAAAAAAATATGCCTTTTCTTTCTTCTCAGTCATCCTTTTCATGTACGGGAATTTAGTCAGATCACTTTTGAAATCATTAATATAAATATTACATATTTTGCAGGTTTTACTAGACTTAGCACGAGTTATATTTGAAGAACAGAGCAATGTGGCCAATCTTATATACAAGATAATGATGCATACACAGTCCCTCTTACAATGCTCCAGATGTCAAGTCATGCTTATAGACGACATCAGTTTGGTAAATGTTTTATTTACGTATATGTTTGTTGTTTTATTATATTTTAGTTTTTTTTTCTTTTCAATTAGCTGAACACAATGATTTTATAACTCTGATGAATAGTGTGCTTTTATGAAGACTATACTGCTTAATGCTCTACAGTTAAGAAAATAGTGCTTGATTTGATGAAGTGAAGAAAACTTCATTGCTGCACACAATGTTGTTCAAAGTGGCAGATTAGGGTTTCAATACTAAGTTGAATTGTTAAGAAAATAGTGCTTGATTTGTTGAAGTGAAGAAAAATTCATTGCTGCACAGTGGGAGATTAGGGTTTAAATGCTAAGTTGCATTGTTAAGAAAATAGTTTTCCAAAAAAGATGACGTATTTTTATTGAAAAAAAATACTTATTGTGCACTAACATTGATATAGTGATGAGACGCCAGTGGTGGCAAAATGTATTACATGAAACACCCTTCATCTCCAAAAAGCTTATCATACAAAAGCAAATTTAGACCAAATAACTACAATCATTAAAAACAACACAGTTAATAATGTATCACAAGTATTACTTTGAATGAATGAAAGGTAGTGTTAAAATGTTGTTCTGAATATTTTCAAACAGTATTACTTCTTATCAACTAGCTCTTGGTGTAGAATCATTATATCTCAAATACCTATATAACTTTAATGTTCTGAGAGGGTTATGACTATTAAAAAAAAAAATTCTGAAAGGTCCATGTGTATTCAAAGTTCAAAATTGAATTGATTAACAGAAATAATCTATTATGTCCTTTTTACTTGGCAAATTACATCACAAGAAAGTGTTTCTTAATAACATCAACTTTGACTTTATTACGTATATGGTAGATATTTCTGTAATGATTTTACAGAATGTTCTCATTGACCAACTTAATCAACTGCAAATCTCAATTCGTATTGACAAATACTCTGATTTCTGAACTTAAGTTGGAAAGATAGTAAACAAATTTTAAATCTACTTCTTAACCTTTAATTGAACTGGCAGTAAATAAAACAAAATTTAATCAAAAAAAGGTTCTTATTTAGTATTCTGTGTTTGATGCATGACCAGATTTTGACCAGATTATTCCTTATATATAACAAGCAATATATAGAATTTAAATTGAAATGTAAATTGAAGTGCTCTTTAATACAAGCAATGCATTTTATAGCACAAATTTAAATACATTTAAACTGAACTTGTTTTAGTTAAACAAACCACACCTGACTTTTTAGCAATTATTTTAAAGCTAAATCTTCTTACATTATCAAAGTGCAATGAAGACTAGGTGAACCTTGCTACTTATTTTCTGCATTTTTATTAGAGTCATGTAAAAAAAGAGGTTGTAGAGTGCCATGCAAAAACATTTATGAAAAATGTACTAAGTGCATGCGTTATTTTCTTCTCATGCTCCCAAGGTAAAAACTTATGTTTACAAGTTTTCAAGTAAGCAACACTTGCACTCTTAGTAATGTTGCATTCAACTTAATAACTCTTGAATTGAAGTCAGTGTACACAAAATATAATTATATGTGCATCAGGCAAATCAGGGGTTCAGTACCATTTAAATACATTGTTGTTACCATTAATATGTACGTTTTTTTTGTTGTTTTTACCTTATTGTCTGTGTATAGAAATCAATGCTTTTTCAACTTTTAAAAGTGACAATTGTAATGTCAATTGAACCTATGCACAGACATATAGTCAGGAAATTGTTTCCACCTTTTAAAATTTAAGGTGTAGTTCCGAGTATGGTTATCAGTTATCATTCGGAAAACCTCGCACAACATCTGTATGCTTTTAGTTAAATCATTTCACAGTTTATCTAAGTTTTCTTGCATTTTATGATAACCTGTAGTCTCCAAGTGAAGCTCATGTTAACAGGATATTGCGCCAACTGTTATTGTGCACATCATCTTGTCTGTATGTGCTACTTCACTTCACAATTCGCCGTGGGTAGAGCTTACTCAAAATAATTTTTAATTAGTCAAGAACATAAATAACATAACGCCATTGGTTGAAAATTAATTGTACAATGCCAAAATTTCAAAAACAATCTCTGTACTCAAAATTCCTCAGTTCCTGAAACTGCGAATTTAATAATGCTGTAGTACTTTTGTCAATTTTAAAAGGGGAACCAGTTTTCACAACAAGTCTCTGCATGGTGTATGTATACTTTAACACCAGCATGTAGAGTTTAATGGTATAGAAATACCCTTGTGTATTTCTACCTTACAACAGGGTTCTTATTGACTCATGCACAGCATATTACAGCAATATAGCAATGAATCATGGCAGGATATGGAACAGAACTGTATGCCCCATTATCCCATCACTGATAATGTCACAAAAAGTCGAAGTTATACTGAAAACTCTGTACATAAACCAACCAAACTTTATTGGAAGATTATCTGAATAAAAGAACATCCCATGATATCCTAGTCAGACTGTCTAAATAGATAATAGTGGCACAGTAGTGGATTGACTGCTCAGATTAAATAATATACTGATATTAAAAATCGACATCAATTCAAAATAAACTATTAAAGGATTTGTACTTATTGCATGTCAAATCTGTTTGCTTTGCTGTGACAAATAAGTCTTAACTGTAAACAGTGTGTGGTAAAGATCTATAACCAATGCCTCCTTAAAGACTTAGGTAAAGAAAGTGGTATTTGGCTTTACACAATCACCGGGCTAAAAAGAAACACAGTTTCAGCATGTGACTGTAATTTTCAGACATAGTAGATGTTTCCTGTTATCCCCTTTGTTACAGTAAAACATGGCTATACAATATACACAACAAAAGCCAAGTAATGTATATTTTGAGATATATGACATGACGTTTGCTGAAGAAGAAACTGGGGTAAAATTTTTTAAAAGTTTACATTAAAATTAACTTAAGTGTTGCACAATGAAATTTAATACAATGAAAAATCCTTTAACTGTACACCAAAAGAGATCCTTAGTTTCAAAAGTCAAAATCACAAGCAATAGCTGAATTTATGTCTCTTCTCATTTGCTCATCTCATTTTGTTCAACATAGTCAAATTCTGCTTCAGGGTTAATAAGATAATGAAATGTCAATAACCTTTTTTAATTTCTTTTATTGCATGCCCTTTTTACAAATATTAAAATATTTAGAAATCTTTGAGAAATCACTCAGAGAAAATTCAGTAGAAGGAAAGCTAGAAACAAAGAAAATATGTTATCTTAACTTAATCTATGGCGATATTATAAATGTGAAGTATTTGGATAGCCACTGTAAGTTGGTACAAATCCCTGCTTGTATAACTGTGATTTATCCAAACTTTGATATAATTTAGTTTTCAGATTTATAATACTATAAGGAATGATAGCTGAAGTTACTCCAGACATTATGGAGTTTTGGGAGACAGATTAAATTGATTTTTCATTATATCATGAGTTTTTTTTTACAAAAGTATTCTTTTTAAACCTTTTTGAAATATTTTATACATACATGATCAAAAAGAGCTTAGATTAGCATATCAAAACACAACCTCCAAAATTTTATCAAACAGAATATTTTCCTCTAATCTATAGATCCATTGTATAACTTTACTCAGCATAAGTAAATGTTGAAAACTTCAGAATACTTTCACCATCCATTACCATATAATTTGAGGGTTTGTCACGGTAGGATTGGATGTGCTCTATATTTAGCTTTGATCGTAGTATTAACCCCTGTTGTTAAGAAATTACTATTATGCCAGATGAATAATTCTTCTTTATAGTTTACTTGATTTAACTGAACATCCTTTAATAAGTCATATATGGTTTGTATAAGAACTCAAAATTAGAAGTAACTGATGCTAATTTAATGATGTATATAGGGCATTTCTTTTATCAAGTCCGTGGAGCTTGAGAATTCTAAAGTTGAAGATGCAAGACTGACGTAAATGCTATACTTTTTTCGCTTTGATTTATTTTATCCTTTTAGCTGAAAATAGCATTCAGAATTATGCAATACACATTAATCTCCTTTTAAGGGCCGATAGAAGAAGTCCCTGTGCGGCAATTAATATTTTTATTAGCTGGAAATGTGAGATGGATAATGGGAAATCTGGACATAGCTTTATAAGACATGATAATTGAACTGAAATTGATTTCGGAAATTACATTGGACAGGGTAACTTGATGAATGATAATTTGTAAATAATTATTTTGAAATAAGATCATTGTATTATAGGAAACACGATGATATTTTTAACTGATTTATATAAAGGTATTTTGTAACAAACAATTTAGATAATTGAAAAACTTACAGGTATCTGAAAACAGAAGCTGTTCTTTTTATAATGGAATGCATGAGGAAAAAGCCAATTGATGTACCATACATAATTTTGTACAATTATTAAAAAATTCTTTAGGTTGATAGACATGAGAGTCTGTACAATTGGAGACTCTATCCTACCATACTGATATCCAAAAATAAAGTACATGTGGTCGTGGGTTTTTCTAGAATTAAAATTCAAGTTGGTTCATTTTTAGCCATTTTTCACTTCAATTTTTAAAATTTACAAAGAATGCAAGGGAAAAATATGAAAAAGAAATCTTTTGCTTAATAGAAATGAATGTTTTATCAATGAGAATTTTTTTTATATTTATCTAAATAGTTAGTTTAAAATCTAAAGTATGGATTACTAGTAAAATGAAGCATGTATTGGTCACCATGCTAATAATGGAGATAATTTAGAAAGGTTGTGGACTGATCATTATTCATTGTAAAAAAGGAGCTAATTTGCTGCAAAATTTACACAAATAGTGACATTTCTTATCTGTCATGCAATCATGACGTCACAAAGGAAAAGCTGTCAAATGACTGTTCTGGCCCAAAAAAACCTTACCCCTTATCAAACTCTAAATTTTTTAATTGTCTGAGTCGAATGCACTGTGAAACTGTGTCTATCTACCTTAGTAGAAAACATATATCTACAAAAATTAAAGTTAACATTTGTTTATTGAAGTTCTTTTTTTCCCAACTAAATCTTGTATGTGCAACATCTGTGTAGGATTGGGGGTGTGTGCATCTGTCTGTTTGATTGTTCAATTCTTTGTATAATCTCTTTGGTTTTTGTTTTGATCATACCTATTACAGAAACATATTGAATACAGACTGAAGTCACTATGCCAAATAGTACAGAAATAAGAAAGCCATACAAAACAGATATAAAGTCATACAATACAGAAATAAAGAAAAAACATCATACAATAAAGAAATAACAGATTTAAACAGTAAGAAATAACAAATCATGCAATACAGAAATAACAAAATCATGCAATATAGAAATAACAAAGTCATGCAATACAGATACAGATATAACAAAGTCATGTAATACAGAAAATAACAAAATCATGCAATACAGAAATAACAAAATCATTCAATATAGAAATAACAAAGTCATGCATTACAGACACAACAAAACCATACAAAACACAAATAACAAAGTCATGCAATACAGAAATAACAAAGTCATGCAATACAGAAATAACAAAGTCATACAATACAGAAATAACAAAATCATTCAATACAGATATAACAAAGTCATGCAATACAGAAATAACAAAGTCATGCAGGACAGAAATAACAAAGTTATGCAATACAGAAATAACAAAGTTATGCAGTACAGAAATAACAAAGTTATGCAATTTAGAAATAACAAAGTCATGCAATACAGAAATAACAAAGTCATGCAATACAGAAATAACAAAGTCATGCCATACAGAAATAACAAAATCATAAAATACAGAAAAAAAAAACAAAATCATACAAACACAAATAGCAAAGTCAAACAATACAGAAATAACAAAATCATACAAAAGAGAAATAAGGTAGGTCTGCAGTTACAGAAATAGTAAGTCATACAATAGAGAAATAACAAAATTATGAAATGCAGAAATAACAAAATTATGCAATATAGAAATAACAAAGACATGCAATACAGAAATGACAAAGTCATGCAATTAAGAAATAACAAAGTCATTCAATACAGAAATTACAAAGGTCATGCAATACAGAAAAATAATAAAGCCATGCAATACACAAATAACAAAATCATAAAATACAGAAAAGAAACAAAATCATACCAACACAAATAGCAAAGTCAAACAATACAGAAATAACAAAATCATACAAAAGAGAAATAAAGTAGGTCTGCAGTTACAGAAATAGTAAGTCATACAATAGAGAAATAACAAAGTCATGCAATACAGAAATTACAAAGTCATACAATAGAGAAATCACATAGTCATGCAATACAGAAATAATAAAATCATACAGTAGAGAATTAAGGTAGTCTTGCAGTTTCAGAAATAACAAGTCATGCAATACAGAAATGACAATATCATGCAATACACAAATCACTAAGTCATGCAATACACAAATAACAAAGTAATACAGTAAGGAATAACAAAGTTATACAGTGAGAAATAACAAAGTCATACAACACAAAGATAATAAAGTCTTGTGAAACAGGGATAATAATATTATAGAATTCAGAAATAACAAAGTCATGCAATACAGAAAAATCCAAACTATTGCATACAGAAATAACAAAGTCATGCAATACAGAAATAACAAAATCATTCAATACAGAAATAACAAAGTCATATAATACAGAAATAACAAAGTCATACAATACAGAAATAACAAAATCATTCAATACAGATATAACAAAGTCATGCAATACAGAAATAACAAAATCATGCAATACAGAAATAACAAAGTCATGCAGGACAGAAATAACAAAGTTTAATGCAATACAGAAATAACAAAGTTATGCAGTACAGAAATAACAAAGTTATGCAATACAGAAATAACAAAGTCATGCAATACAGAAATAACAAAATCATGCAATACAGAAATAACAAAGTCCTGCAATACAGAAAAACCAAACTATTGCATACAGAAATAACAAAGTCATGCAATACAGAAATAGCCAAACTATTGCATACAGAAATAACAAAATTATGCAATACAGAAATAACAAAGTCATGCAATACAGAAATAGCCAAATTATTGCATACAGAAATAACAAAGTTATGCAATACAGAAATAACAAAGTCATGCAATACAGAAATAACAAAGTTATTCAATACAGAAATAACAAAGTCATGCAATACAGAAATAACAGTCATGCAATACAGAAATAGCCAAACTATAGCATACAGAAATAATCAAGTTATGCAATATAGAAATAACAGTCATTGCAGTGCAGAAATAGCCAAACTATAGCATATATAATAATGAAGTCATTCAATGCAGATAAAAAAAGGCCATGCAGTATTCAGAAATAACAAAATCATACAGAAAGAAATAAAACAGTCATACAATACAAAGCTAACTCCAGTCTTGCAAAACAGGAAGAACAAAATTTTAAAATATAGAAACAACAAAGTCATATAATACAGAAATAACATTGTCATATTGTTTTGTATTTGTTTGTTTTGTTTTTTTATAATCACAGGAAATGGCTAGATAAACCTTTGATTACTGATTCGTACTTAAATTCGAGGATTTTAAGTACAATCCTTAATGTATTAGTTTTTTATGAAGTATCTGATGTGTTTTTGCTTCAATTGTAATTTTTACATTGAAATTTTCTGCCTACAATCGATTTGCATTGCATATTAAAAATCAAAAAACATTTTATTGTGAAATAATGATCCTAGCAATGTATTTTGTTCACACACATGTTACAACACAACTTCATCAAGAGGATAAAAACATACTTGGATTATTTGTACCAACAATATATAATCGATGGTTTATAATGTCAAATATCGTTATTATTATCTTGTTTGACATTTATATGAAGCATTGATTTTACTTTTATTATTATTATTGTTAATCATATATTTATTTGATCCTACCGATATTCTTTCGCTTTGATGATTGTTTTCTCTTACTCTTTAGAATTTACTGCGATGTGAACTGTGGTATTTTAAGACAGCACTGCTAGCTAGACTTTGTTACCAATTGCTTGTTTAATATTACATGAAATCACATCGTAGCAGTGCATTGGTGTAAACGAGTTGTATATAATTACAAAATTGATTTAAGTATTGCAGTTTTGCTGCAAAAATGGCCTACTGATACGTTTTGATTTCTGCTACTAGTAATAAAAAACATGGCTGTCTTCACAGTACATGAATTAACATTTGACACTTTTGAGAAAATATCATTTTCATCATCTGCTCTGAAATTGTTGAAGCAAATTTAAACTTCAAGTTCTGGAATGATGTATGGAAGGTCCTTTAAAATGACTGCTTATGTTGTATAGATCTGACTTTACACAGAGCCTGGTTAAAACTTTGAACCCTATCAAAAAATCATATTTTCTGTCAAAGTTTTTTGATACATATCAGTTTGAATGATCTTAAATTAGGTCTGAAGCTTGAAATGGATGAGTTGTGAGGGTTCATTCCTATAAAAAACTATTTCATGAACAAGAACAATGCTTTTTATCCCTACACTCAGGCTCTGAATGGACTAGAACAGTGCAGGACAAGCCATAAATTTTAAATGTTTTGATTTGTCCATTTTTAAAAAATCAGACTCCTTTAATACAGTTGTATAGAAATGACAAGCGTCATTTATGTCCAAATTTTCAAAATTGGCCTATGAAAGTTGTTAGAATTAATACCTGACAAATGTTCCTATTATCTGCTCCAATACTGAGCATACAAATGCACAAAGTCATAAAATAGAACATTGTACTTGGCACAGTATATCCCTTTATTCACAAAAACCCAAGTAATAATAGTTTTGAGACAGCAGTGCATTGATATTGAGTTATTTGCTTATAATTGATTAAAAAAATTAGAATTGCTTTGCTTTGTTTATAGATGGATGTTTTTCGCTCAAAATTAGACAAAGACAAAACATCGGGGGAAAATGTTGATAAAAAGTGGACGGTATGTAGGTACTTTGGCAGTTGCAGTGTTATTAAATGCATGTCCAATGCTTTTCCTTGTGTTTGGTAAATTCTAACTCATTCGGCATGGGATCTCTTTATAACCTGCAATGCTGGCTTACTCCATAATATCTTGCTTTTGAATTTACAGTCTGGATGTTTGTCATTTGTAAACAATATACCGTAATTTCTGTAATTCAACAAAAAAAAAGCGAACTTTGCTGCGATATACTTGTATATGTATATGTATTGTCATAACTTCATCTGTATGTCCATCTCCAATACATTTGATCAAACAGACGTTTGGCTTTTGAACTTATCTATTTAGAACAGCTGAACTACCCCCAATGACTTGCTTGGACATTGTTGGAATTATTGTCTGACTAAATAAAACAAGTGTATTCAAATCTCAGTAACTTTATAGACTGTACAGGGGGTTATTTTCATGGGTCAAAATTATTACGGATTTGAGTGGAAAAAGTATGCAAAAAGTTTATTATGTGTTTTACTAGTAAATTATCACGGATTATCAAAGGTCCTATATATATTATAATAATACATAAAATATTAGTCGAATTGTGAAAATAGGCAAAAATAAATTCCCCACAAAAATTACCCGCTATATGGTAGTATGATTATCTATACAATACAAATGACCGAATCATTACGACTTCATTCCTGTTTGTGTGTGAATTACATTGTGCCATCATGAAGTGTCATTTTTTCAAATTGAATTAGCTAGGGGTATTACTAATCTTCTTGGAGTTGGAAGCTATATAAAGTTGTTTTCAGAAACAACTAGCGTCATAGATTGTCTTGTTGGAATGCCATTTAATGATTTTTTCAAGACAAACTATCATTTCAAATGCAAGGGGGCTCTTCATCATGCATGCTTTTGTATTCCTGCTCCTCATGAGCTAAATTAGTCACTTTTACAATGACAGTGGCTCCATCTAAATGCATAAAATTTTCTCAAAAATGCATTCAAGTATCTACATGTGATTCAGCTATAGTCAGGATACACTCTGTTGTAACTCTTTGTCTTACTCTTTATGGAGTTAATGTGAGTATATTCCTTAGAAATCATATCTTGCAGTAAAATATGTGACTGAAATATTGGTATGCTGAATTTCCTTGTTCTTAAATAAATATGTTAGTAAAGGAAAAGCATGTTAGATACGTAAGGATACGTGTGCTGTATAAACCACATCTCTTTTTGATGTTGGTTATACATAAGGATACAGTTATTTACATGTTCTTTTTGATGGATACATTTATTTACATGTTCCGTAACCTATATTCTTTTGATGTTGGTACAGGGAGAGACATTTTCACCCATGTCTTTGTGTTGTATTGTTCATTAAGGAAAACAGCTTAACAAGACATAAACTGTAATAGATCTATCAAATTTAAATGTATAAGGTGAATGTGTAAAGTGAAAATATTGTTAAGTAACTGTTGAGCTCAAAAATCATTTGAAGTTTTATGAATTTCTTTCTATTTTGTAATTAAGTGTTGTTTATTTTATGGCAAGCTCTTAAGGTATCACTTGAGGTAGCAATTAAAATTGATTGTTACAATTTATAATGAATAAACAAATCATAAAATTAAAAGATAAATTTAAAACACTGCTTTTAAGAGGTGAGTCTCAGATATTCTACCTGACTAGCCTTAAATACAACATGCAAAGACACACACTTGAACTAGTAATTAAAATCAAAATACATTTATTTCAGAAATCAGTCTGCAGTCAGCAAGGGTGTTTGCATGATGCAGTAAAATAATTAGGGTCCCGTCACTATGTGGCGGACGCCCTATAGTAATCGCTCTGTCCGTCCGGACGTGCGTCTGTCCGTCCGTCCGTAACAAAGTCGTGTCCGGGCTATAACTCTTTTGTCTTTTGAGATAGGCTTTTGATATTTTGCATGTAGATAGATCACTTCAAGACGATGTGTCATGAACCATGATTGATGACCTTTGACCTTGACCTTTGTCTTCAAGGTCAGATTTTCGCTTTTCTTGTGACAAGTCGTGTCTGGGCTATATCTTTTTTGTCTTTCAACGTAGGCTTTTGATATTTTGCATGTAGATAGATCACTTCAAGATGATGTGTCATGAACCATGATTGGTGACCTTTGACCTTGACCTTTGTCGTTAAGGTCAGATTTTTGCTTTTCTAATGACAAGTCCTGTGCAGGCTATATCTTTTTTTTCTTTAGAGATAGGCTTTTAAAATTATGCATGTAGATAGATCACATCAAGACGATTTGTCATGGACCATGAGTTGTGACCTTTGACCATGACCTTTGTCTTCAAGGTCAGATTTTTGCTTATCTAATAACAAGTCATATCTGGGCTATAACTGTTATGTATTTTGAGATAGGTTTTTTATATTTTGCATGTAGATAGATTATTTTAAGACGATGTGTCATGAACCATGATTGGTGACCTTTGACCTTGACCTTTGTCTTCAAGGTCAGATTATTGCTTTTGGATATTACATACTGTTTATATCTTGATGATTGAATTGTGTCCATACCTGTGATGTGTCCACACTTGTACTGTGTCCACACCAGTATTGTGTCCACACACATTAAATTTGCACTTATATACAGCGGGGCCCACAGAGATGGCTGCCATCTCTCCGATGTCTAGTTAGTAACAATCCTTGCTTGAAAACTCAAAAGTCAAAAATCAATTGCAATCTTTGTAATGCAAAAATAGTAATAGTAGTAATGTTACAGTCAACACTCAATGATGCTTGCATAAGACAAAAGTCATCGATCAATTACAATCCTTGTTAAGCAACAAACAGCCATTAATAATGTTACATGAGACAGTCAACAATCAATAACAACCCTTGTTAGGCAATAATCAACCATCAATAATGTTACATGAGACAGTCATCCAGGCAACAATCAATACCAATACTTGCATTAGACAAAAGTCATTGATTAATAACAATCCTTGTTAGGCAACAATCAACCATCCATTATGTTTCATGAGACAGACACAATTCAGTAACAATCCAGTCAACAATCAATCATCAATAACATTACATGAGTCGGTCAACAATCAATATCAATCCAGGCAACAATCAATAGAAATACTTGCAGTTGAAAACAGTAAATAATGTTACATTAGACAGTCAGCAATCAATAACTATTCAGTCAACACTCAAACATCAATAATGTTACATGATACAGTCAACAATTGATAACTGATACTACCGATGTCAATTGAAATACATGACGACTCTTTACCAAACCCTTCGGGGAGTTTTGAGTTTGATTTTTCTTCCGTAGTGCGACAGATTCCTTGAGCTAGCCGGCAGTTTAGCGTTGAGCTTTCTTGACCCTTCTTTCAAAATAATGTCTCGTCATATGCTTTTTCTTTTCCAAGATAGTAGTCATTGAGTTAGTATTCTACCTGTATTGGGTTTTATTCACATGTTTATGATACTATAGGGAAACGGGATAGAGAAAGGGGAGGTTTTGGTACCCATAAAAGGCCATAAACCGGTTTTTCCCTACCACTGGCTTTTGCTAGTGCCGGTACCAAGTCCGGCTATCCCGGCTATCCTTAGTTCCTATCATAATTTATGTTTGTCCTTTGTTTTCATTATTATTTTCTAGTGCAGTTTGCTTGTAAATTGTGGCATGTGATTGTAGTTCCTAGCCATTGTAGGTGTTTACTGTTATCCTGTTTTTGTGATGTACTTGTTAGGCAATAATCAAGCATCAATAATGTTACATGAGACAGTCAACAATCAGTTGCAACCCAGTCAACAATCAGTACCAATCCTTGCATGAGACAGCAGTCAACAATCAATTATGATACTTGCTGGGCAATAATCAACCAGCAATAATGTTACATGAGACAGTCATCAATCAGTAACAATCCAGTCAACAATCAATACTAATACTTGCATGAGACAAAAGTTGACAATCAGTGGCAGTCATTTCGTGAGACAAGGCTTAAGATATTTGGCATGTAGGTCTGTTATCATGAGGAAGTTTATCATGTACTATATTGACTTTAATTTGACTGTAACTTTTGACCTTATTTGATTATTTTTAGTCCAGTTATTTGACCTTAAGGTCAAATGTTACAGTCAATTTTTTTAGTGTTCATTGTTCAAGACCAGAATAAACTTTTGTGTTATAATCAATTATCAACATCAGATTCAGCATTTTGAAGATCTGTAAAATCCATATAGTTTTCCATTCTAAAACATGCTGATTGCCTTTCTAGTACAAGCTTGTGTATAGGAGGGTTACTTTTTCTCATTTCAGAAATTTTGCCCAGTAATTCCAAATTTCTTTTCATGGTTTTTAACAATGAAAAATAACATATTTTATCTGTGAGGTGCTTGCAAACTGAAAAACTGTGACAAATTCATATATTTTTTACACAATAAATTTAATCTGCTAATGCATGGTTCAAAAGAAAAGTAAAATGCTGTCAGTAAATGTGTGCTTGTTTTATCAATTGAACCAGAAAAGATCTTTTTAAGAACAATTATAAGATTCCTAAGCTGGACACAGGTGTTAGCATATATATTCAATATAATACTTAAATTGGTTCAGCTATATCGATCTATTTTAAATTCTTCTTCCTTCAACTATTTCTCGCAATATCAGTAGTTGACTAAATATGCACACGACTTTTTGCTGAACAAATGTTAGTAAGATTTTCACGAAGGTTCCCACCTTTAATTTTCAAGTTTTTCACAAAATATTTTGCATTCTTCTAGGAGTTTGCCGATACATTCATCCAATAGTAAAACTTGCTGAAGCCTCGATGTTAAAAATCTTGAGTAAAGCAAATGATTTTAAACCGGCTTCATCCTGAAGGAATATATGATATTCTGTTTATAATCCAAAAGCAACTCTTTTTCACGAATGTCATGAAATTTTGTGCTTAGCTAAGCCTAAAATTTACAACTCTATAGAAACCTAGCAATCAAGATGTCAACATTATCCCTTAAAAGACCATTTATATTCATATCAAATAATACAACTGAAGTTCATTGATATAAAACAATTGAGAATTAGTATATACATTGATGGAAAAAGCAAATTCCGTGATGATGCATTATAATCAACTTATATAGAAAGATACATTGACGTAGGTTTATCATTTGTTTGGTGGCTTCACAGGAAATTGCATGACAGACTTTTACGAAAGATATGTAAATTAGACTTTATTTGGGTAAAGATTTGATGTGACAGGATTTAAAAATATTTTGCAGTGAGGGGGTAAAGGGTTTTTATTTCATTAGATTTTGTTTCATTTACTTTGAATTGCAATTTTTTTAATTTGATTGTCATGTAAGATAGAAAGTTTTTAAAATTAATGATTAGACTCTAAGGGTCAACTACTTCTGCTGAAGAGAATTGACTGAGACAAAAAGATTGGCACCTCCCATTTTGTTTTGAGCATATAATCTCAAGTTATTATCCTTAAATTTATGCGTTGAATATGATGT
>MJUU01030802.1:45197-59125 GCA_002080025.1 Modiolus philippinarum
TGTTGCGACTTTCAAAACCGATGTTGAAAATTGTTCGTTGACAGCAATTTTCAAAATGGCTGCCAAAAAGGCGGGAAAATTCAACATTGTCCGATTTCAATGACATTTGGTTTCCTTCAAAACTGATGTTAAAAATTGTTCGCTGACTGCCATATTTTATATGGCTACCAAAAAGACGGGAAAGTTCAACATTGTCCGATTTCAAAGAAATTTGATTTCCAAATAGATATTGATGTTGCGACTTCAAAACGGATGTTGAAAATTGTTTGTTGACTGCCATTTTCAAAATGACATTTCGACTTCAAATCGTGTCGAAAGTGGTCATTAGCAAGAACGTTTTTTATCGAAAAATCCCAACAAAGAAATATAATAAAACATGATCAGACTTTAAAAACAGTTCAAGATATTGGAGGTGTTGGACGTACGAAAGTTTGAGAAACTGAAGATCAACTGTATAACTTACATTGTTACCTTGATTGTGGCAACTGAAAACCAGGTGAGCGATACAGGCTCCTGGGAGCCTCTGGTTCAAACTAGAACTTGATTTTTCTTTAAAAAACGCAAAAATAACAAATTTTTAACCTCGATTCCTATGGAAACAAGATCGGTGACCCGTTATTTTCTTGTCATTTTTGGAATCCTCGGTACTTGATTCTCAATATATATAAAAATTGTAAAAATGACAATATAGCAAGAAACTGTTGGATATGCCCTTAATGCAGGAAGCACATGAGTGAGTTATAGAGTTTTAGGGATGAATATTTTCGATTATCATTGCCATTAGTAATGTTTTAACTACATGTATATAGATTTTACATAATTTACAAAGATTAAAGAAGCAAAGTCTTTATACTGTTAATTGGGAAATTAACGTGGCAGTTTTATTTTTGCTTTTTTTACGATGAGTAATGAAGTGCTAAAATAAAACTGTCACGAATATTTTGATGATATTTGGTGATTGAATAGCTAGACCGACAACTGGGAATTCAACAATGAAACGAACAGAAATCTTTTTTGAAAACTACAAAAAAAGATGGTGGGAAAATTTCCTGGTTAACAGTATGTCAATTCCCAAAGACATCACAAATATGTTGGTGACAGTGATATCACTTCATAGAGTTGTCAAGAGATTTTATTGTCTCGCCCGCGACGAAAGGCACGGAAAGCGAGACATATGGGTACAAAGTATGACGGCGTTGGCGGCGGCGTAAACTTTCATGTTAAGTTTTTGTGATTAGGTCATTTTCTCAGTAACTATAAGTGGTAGGTCAATGATATTTGGTATGTAGGTTGGTATTAGATAGTACATGACAGTTTGTCATATGGCTTTTGTCCTTGACCTCAATTCACGGTCTAGTGAGCATGTTAAGTTATTGTGATTAGGTCATTTTCTCAGTAACTACCATATAAGTGGTAGGTCAATGATATTTGGTATATAGGTTGGTCTTGGGTAGTACATAACAGTCTGCTATATTGCTTTTGTCTGTGACCTCAATTTCACGGTCCAGTGATCATGTTAAGTTTCCAAGTATCTTTTAATGTAAGGTCAATAATATTTGAAATTTTGGTTTGTCTTAAATGGAACAATACAGCCTGCTGTTTGGCTTTAGCCCTTGACCTCATTTTCACGGTCTAATGAACATGTTTGGTTTTTCAGTATCTATCAGTGGTCACTGATATTTTTCTTTTTTGTGGTGATTCCTGACAGTCTTCTCTATTGCCTTTGTCACTTACCCTATTTTCACAGTCTAGCGAATATGTTTAGTTTTCTGATTTAGTCAGTTTGAGAATTCACATCAATTTTGCGACCATGAAGGGACGGGCAAGACATCAATTTGGGTCCACACTTGTTTTGACAGGTGACCAGAAGACATTTATAAGACTGGGAAATCTCTGCAAATCCGATCGCAGCCATCTAATAAAATAGTTACTGATCCAGCTGATACATTGCTGTGAAATACCATTTTATAAATTCAATTTATCATAATATCAATACATATATATGATATATAAATTATGTCTACTAATTATAGCATATTACAGGGGACAGATTTTTCTTTAATATACCCTAGGTGAATTGAATACTGGCTTTAGTCATCTGTCTATTGAACAGATTTTAATGAAATCAGTTTCTGTCAATTGCATTGTCAAATGGGTTATAATATGTCAGATTCTCCTACAAATATGTAAAAGATAGTTGACAAGTATAAATATGTAAAAGATAGTTGACAAGTATAAAAATCACATAATTTGCTGCATTTCTTAAAGGAAAGTAAACTAAGGAAAGAAAATAGATGTGGAAGATTTGAAAAAAGATGTAAAAGATTTGTATAAGGCCCTATCAAGTTAATTTGTAGATTCTCATCCACCTGTAACAAAAAATCTGGTGATGGTGGGAGGGTTTTGTTTTATATTTTTTACTGATTTTCACTAGATTTGATAGGAATTTAAAGAAAATTTCTGAATAATTGAAAAAAAAATGAGCTTAGAAAAAATGGGGCTGGTGGGGATGAGAATCTATTAAATTAATTTGATGTGGCCTAATTAATTCAAATATGATGTCTGCAGAATATGGTTTTTGTATGTCACTCTGCAACAACAGCTTTCAAAATTTTTGGTATTTGGGTTGAGTCTCATGTTGAATAACTAAAAGATTTTGAGTTTTTATAAATCTTTGTAGGAATTATATCGATTGCAATTTAAATTTCATGAAATAACAGTTTTCCGGACTTTTTGAATTCCATTTGAGATATTAATCTGATTAAATTTTTATATGAGAGTTTTTTCATGACCTTAAAGATGGAGTCTGAGTATTGTCATAAAATGTTCGATTGCAAGATTATTGTTGCATGGGAGCATTCATATCATTTGGCCACATCTACATAGGCTCTTAAGAACAGTCATATGGGGTAGTGGGGATTGATCAGTACAACATGCCAATAGATCATCTTCTTAGACAATTTCTACAACTTTCAGTTGAGAAGACTTGGCTTCATGCCACTTTAGCTAATACATAAGCCTCTTTTCTGTCCACTTAATGATCAAAAGTATTGAGAAATACCTCCTGGATTGCTATAAAATTCATACCTAAGTGTAACAATATCATGAAATCGTATAAAAAAAACCCTTTTGATCTGATATATAGGAATGTGAAATTTGAACAAAATATACTGCATTTATTTCACAAGCCAAACATAAGAAAAATGGTATATTTTGCAATGAATGAAATTTTGGGAAATACCCTACTGAGTTTCAGTTTTTGATAAATTTCATTGTTTTCAACATGTGCTGTCTTACTTATCGGATGTAGATCATTGCTTTGCCAAAATTTCAGTCAACTGTCAGAGATATAACTCCAAAAAACTATCAAAGTGTTAAAATATATACTTTATCCTTTACGTCATTGTTAGATTATTAAAGATCTGGTATACAGATCAGAGTATGCCTAAAACTCATTCCTCCTTGCTTTAAAGGTTGAAGAGTACATGCAATTTACATTTTTTTTACCTCCTTTGTGATAAATTTAAACTTTTTTTTACAGAGGGGAAGTGGGTTGGTCAGTGGCATCATCTTTTTGAATTTGAAATAGAGGTTACAGTTTGTAGATGGAGAAAATGGAAGTCTGTATTGATCATAATGATAATTGACATGTCATAGATTTATGCTCTGTACTTATATAAATAATGATAGTTGTTGGACTCTTCCAGTGGCAAAAGATGTTAGAAGTATAGAATTCACTACGTATCGTGCGAGAAACGACATTTCTACACTAGAAATAATTTAATTTTCAAATTTTTAGACATGAGGCTTGCCGAGCATTTGAAATATTTGAAAAAAACTATTTGGAGTGTAGAATTGATGTTGTGTCTCATGAGAAATGGTTATAGATTTTATTTATCTCATGATTTCAAGGAACATGACCCGAAATATCCGAAATAAATGTGCTCTTTGAGCGAGACGTCATCAGGCAAGGTGGCTTTTTTCATGACATCACAATGGTAAAGTCTAACGACGGAAAACATATTTGACATCATAATTGAATTTCATCCAATCACTTGCAGAGAACAACATTCTCTCTAGAGGGTAGAAACGTATTCTCCCACTGCTCAAGAAAGGTGAAAGCAGGAGAGAAATTAGAGACATACAGTTTCTACAACAAGCCTCGTTTTCAAACATTTGCAAAATTTATTTAACTCGATGTGAGAAATTTCATAATCAACATGTTTAAGTTGTAGAAAGTGTTTCTCTAATGACATAATGTAAAACACAGAGGATTATGTTCCGAACAGATTTGGTGGGAAATCCCATGCAAGTTGTTGTCTCACTAGAGACGAGAAATGTTTTTATCACATCGGTCAGGGGTTGGTTAAATTCCCTAGAAATTGGAGAAATATGTGATAATTAATGCTGTATAGCCATTTAAGTTGTATAAAGCACAAATGTTGTCATAGTTATTGTACTGGAGGGAGGGGAGCATTATATAACAGTGGCAGACCCAGACTTTCTGCTGAGAGAGGGCCTGACCCATAATTTTTCCAAAAGAGGGAGCCCAGAACCAGATTTTCTCAAAAACCCTTTGGANCAAAGTTGAGTGTTTCTGATTAGAATAGTTTCTTAATTACTGTAAGTGGAATGGTAATAATATTTGGCTTGTAGGTTGCTCTTGAGTAGTGCATGACTGTTTTAGCGACAAGCAGGGACGGGCGAGACATCTATTAGGGTCCACTCTTGTTTGTATGTGTGTATTATTGTATATATATGTATGTGTAAAATTGTGTATAATAGTATAAACTGTGTATATGTATATGCTTAGTGTGCTTTCATTTCTGTTTTTCAGACATTAAGCAAAGATTACCCCAAACGCAGAGTGGTGAATGTTTATTATAGAAATATATATTTATGCACTGACTTTATTTAATTTGTACTGGTTTCACAATACATCTCTTTTTTTTTTAAATTGTAAATTAAATTTTTTGAAATGATTCATATTTAGCAGAGTTAAAATTTGTGTTTTCTGTGAAAGTTGAGATCTGAGTCCTCAATAATACACTAATATTACCAATGTCAGACAACTTTTCAACCAAGTTATACCAAATAACCAACAGCTAGATCCATCTGCATTTCTTTTCTTGTTCATAATACCTTTAACCTCTCATCAGGATCATTGTTTTAATTAATCATTTGAAATGTAAAGAAAGCCTCACAATTAAAGTAAACAGACAGACTGTTCCTTTATTTAGTGTTTTCTTTTACAGTTGGTTCACTATGACCATGGTCACTTTTCAATACAGATTCATCAATCAGCTTTGAAAATTGATTTAACACCCATTTCAGAATCTCTGGTTTTCTGGTCATTTATATCTACTGAACATTTTACCCTAATTTTACCATGACAGTCTTTCTTGAACAGCTGTTCATTCAAATGATCTGAAAAGGAAATTAATGTAGCTGTTTTTGAAATAGATAGAAGCAATTTTAAAATGATTGCAGAATAGATATTGAACAGTGACCAAGGTTGTAGTAAGATCAAGTACAAATGCCAATATTATTCATTGTTGAACAATTAAACATTATTTCACATATATCAACAGACATCAAAGACACAAACTTATTATTTAACATGTAAATTAGAAGAATTTTTGAAAATTGTATTTAAAAAGGGGAGATAATCAAATAAAAAATTTACATTGCTATTTCTCTGAAAACTTCTTTTTTTGTAAATTATTCAGAAAACAAAGTCTGTTGTGACCTCCATTTTTTTTCATTCATTTTGAAAGCATCCTGAAAAGATCTATCCCCTGAGTAAAACAAATATTTTTTTTTGTTGGTAAAAAAACAAAAAAATTTGTTTTCCCATTTAAAAAAAACTAACAAGGATGTGTCTGAGAGATGAAGAATAATGTTAATAAAGAAAAAAACTACATACAAAAACCTTAATTTTCCCCTCGGCTTTTTAAATTCTGTCTTTTATTCCTAATTAGAAAGTTCTTCAGTCAGTTTCCTTCATTTGAACCCGACACTGATGGCTCTTCCTGTACTCTCTAATTGCTAGCTATATCAATTACATATCAGAATTACAAAGAACCCTGTCTGAATGAATTTGTAATTAAAGTTTAAAATTGAAAACTCCTTTATAAAACTAAAGACATCTCGGCGACAAATAAATAATTAAATCCACAAACATCTTGTAGCTAAATTGCTAGTTGTTACACTGATCAAATTCTAAATGTCAGTTATTTTTATTTGATGGAAAAAGCATTTCCATTTGCATTTAGAAAAAAAACCTTATAACTGCAATATTTAGTATATTAGAAATAAAACATGTGCAAAAAGCTTTTTAACAAAATTGCTAAATGTTAATATTTAATGAACAAATGTACAGTTTTTGCGTGTTATAAATCTAATGGTTTAGCACTTGCTTTAATAATTCATTCAAAGTTTAACATATCTCAGTTAAAAAATAAAAATTTTGTTGCACTTCCCATCTCTTTTACTGCATTGGATATAAACAACTATTAGTCTGTTTTGCCACACGTTAGATATTATAGGAAGATACATCTTGTTTGTTTTGCTTAAGGGGGTTCGCTAGTCCATTTGAAAATAAATAGGATTTTTAATAAACATGATCTTTTGTAAGAAAATTAAAATAGAAGAAATCTAAGTGAAAAAAATTGATAGGTAGATGGCCTCGTTTTTGAGATTTAAGTGATTGAAAATTTGGTGGGAAACCGACTTCCTCTGATTTTTCATAGGATTAACATTAGCACTGTTTGACCATTAATGAACGTGACAGAATAAATAGAATTCAATGAAATTTTTACAGACTGCTCAAAAAGATGTATAAAATGAAAATATGGAAAAAAATAAGGGGATCAGTGGGCAAAAAATCATAATACTTTTAAGTGTATAAACCCGAGGATTCCGAAAATCTGACAGAAATCCCAAAACATGAGGAGAGAACCTCCTTAACTGATTTATTTTGCTGTGCTAAAGATTAAGATGAAACAAAATACATCTCTTTTTCTTCACTTATGATAAAATACTGTGTAAACTGCTTTTATTAAAAAAAAATTACTAGCTACTAAGAGTGCATTTGTTTCTAACACAAACGATACAAACAACAATGAGCATAGTGGTTCAGTCTATTTGTTTCTAACACAAAGGATGCAAACAATGCCGTCGTTTACACAAACGATGGATGCGAGGAATCATCGAGTAGTCGTTCATCGTTTCCCATTATCTCACATTATGCGATGCATTTTTTTTTAACTCCATCGTTTATGCAAATCATTTATTTTGTAATATGTTCTGCTTGTTTAAAAATCATATTTATATCTATTTTTAAAAGGTTAATGGGGGTCACTATCTTTAAGCAAACGACGCATTTGTTGCATTTGTTTCTATTTCGCTTGTTGTTTGCTAAAAGATGACGAACGAGGCTTGTCGATTGCATCGTTTACTATTAGAAAGAAATGCACTCTAAGATCATAGCATCACATTGTTTAAAATGTTGTGACTAATATAACTTGATCTGTTTCATACTGACAAATAGCTGTAGAATCGTAGCTGTTATGGTCCGTGTCCTGATTTTCTGACCGTTGAGGTCCATACCCACACCTATTAACCCAGCAAAAGGGCCGTGTAGAGCTGTGGTCCTTCCAGTTGTGTACCATTTAATGCTTAGAGATTTTAAATTTTTTAATTAAAGATTTTGACTGAAATATAAGAAAGAAAAGAATTTAAGACATTGTGAAACCAGTAAAAATCTCGGCACTGATAGGATTATTGACAGTCTTATAACATAACCATATATACTTATTACAGTTCCTCCACCAATATAGCAGCAGTGTTAGTTAAACACATCACTTTCATATTTTTATAATATCTGTTTGTACATTTTCAATTGTGTATTATATTTGCAGGACAACTATATTCCATTTTCAGAACTATTATATGTCGATATTGTAAACAAACTAATTTTCGTGAAGTATTTATTTTCAGCATAAAAATATCATGAAAATAAGTCTTGCGAAATTTTTCTAAAGCTTACATAAATGCATTGACAGGAATTGAAAATCCTGAAAATTCATCGCTGAGAAGTTCTCCTTAAGTGATAAAACATGAAATAAAAGATCGACAAAAATAAGTTGGTTTACAATGATCTAGATTTTTATATCTTTTATAGCGATACACATGTTAGAATACCCGAGGTTAACTGCAAATGACAGAAGAGTTTCTGAAATTTGCAGTTTACTCACCTAGAAATCAGCTTCATAAAAATCAAAGTAAAATTTCCTTACCTCAGGAGATTTCTTCTCATTTGTATTAGTTCAATCAGTTAAAGGCATATAGTGAATTTAGAATTACTGGAATGATTTATGAGAAACGTATATTTCATAGTTCACTATTGCATGTATTTGATAAAATAAAACAAAACATTACAAATAGTTTATATCCGTGCATCCAATACATTATTTGATATACAATTACACAATAAGTGAAGATTATTCACAAATTATAATATTTTTTTTAAATCCCCGAAAACACAGTATTTTGGAAAGGGAGATAACTAATGTTGCAATATGTTCTGCTTGGTGATCTCCCTTGTATGACTTTAAAATTGTATTTAAAAAATGTGATTTTCTTGAAAAAAAATGTTGATTTTAATAAAATAGTTATAAAGAAATTATATCACAGTCATTTTTGTAATAAATTTGATAATAATTTTTATTTCATCCAAATTGTTGTAAAAGTTATAGCTTAACTTCACTTTTCTACTTTAATAGATCCAGTTTGTATAAATTCATCAAAACTATTGTAACTGAACAATTTGATTAACTCAGAAGAATTTCTTCAGGTAGGAAAATTTATCATTCCAATATTTTTGAGATTTGCGGGAAAATCTTCTAGGTAAGTAAACTGCAATTGACAAAACTCCTCTGTCAATTGCAGTTACACCTGGGGTACTTTAAGACATGTATCACTATGATATCTTAAATGATAACTTAAGATAATCTGTACTGGTAGTTGTTCTTATTGTTATATAATAATTTTTCTTGAGTAACTAGACATTACCTTTTAATGACAAGGCATTTTATCTTTTGTTCAAGTATTTTTATCTTAAATATAAAGTGTGTTTTGACACAGAAAATTTCATCTGCAGTATTCAACCTAGCTTCTATGGTTGTTTTTCAGATCACTTTTGACTGGATTTGCAGTGTGTTCAAAATATATATTTTCATGATGGCAAATTGTACACAAAGGAACTGTTATGATACCCTTAATCCTGACGGGAACCATAGGTTTTCATACTGTCTGTCAGTCTGTCAATCACACAATTTTTCCTGAGATTTTTTCTAAACCCTTGGAGAAACACATGTACTGGTCAAATGTTACACATCAACAGCAGTTTTTGCACTAGCTCTTTCTCTTAATTTGACCAATTCCAAGATGTTTTTGGCTGCTTTTTCAGTTGAAAAATATGCGTGATTGAGCATTTCCTGACTGTATCATAGAACAAAATTTTTACAGACATCTCATTATGTTTTCAAAAAATACATGTGACAAACATTATTTTATTTGTGAAGTTTTCAGTAAGTCTTTCATATATGTTTATACATTGTATAAAATGGCTTCCCTGCACATTGTCTAGATTATTAAATGAAAATGATTATTTGCTATGCCCTTGTTGTAATATAACAAAAGTGACTATATATGTTTTGCCTTCTGTAGGAATATAAATTCTATTATACAAGTGATATTTTTGTATCAATCCTATCACGTTGTTGTGATGAAGAATAAGTTTCTAAGGCTTCCTATCATATCCCAGAGTGTTTATTACATTGAAATATGAATTTATAGAATCTTTTTGGAGGCTTTCAGTTTCCTGAGATTTAATTGAACATGAGTATAAGCCAAACATTGGCTGTAGATTTATGGTGGATTTCCTGGCTCATTAACATATTATATTTGCAATTCTTCAATGAACATACCAATATTCCTCCAGTAACACCTATAACAACTCCTTCTAAACTCCTGTCTTTTATTTGTTAATCAACCAATCAAGAGTTCTATAGAATTACATTGTATACCAATTTGTACTGCCTGAAGGGATTTACCTTGACACTCCAGTGATGACAAATTGGTATACAATAGAATTCTATAGAACTTTGATTGTTTGATTGACAAATAAAAGACAGGAGTTTAGAAGATGTTGTTATAGGTGTTACTTGAGGAATATTGGTATGTTCATTGAAGAATTGCAAATATTTTATGTTAATGAGCCAGGAAATTTGCCATAAATGAACATGAGGATAAGCCAAAGATTGGCTGTAGATTTAAATGAACATGAGGATAAGCCGAAGATTGGCTTTAGATTTAAATGAACAGGATAATCAGTTGAAAAGAAAATTGATTGAAAATATCTTTGAAGTAGGTAGAAATAATTTTTAAAACTGTTTAAGGAGCAGGTATTGAACAATGACCACCGTCATAGTGGATCCATTGTAAACAAAAAATGTACCCCCTGCCCACCCCCTGTATCCATTTGTTTTGGTAAACTCATAAGCGTAGACTTTGTATAATAATAAAAGCAGCTGCTGATTGTGATGTGAACTATTTAAGTTACATATTCAAGTAGATGATATTTTACGTCAGGGTAACATACACCAGAACATGTCTGTTTCATCCACAGTTTCATCGTAAATTGAATGAGTACCGACATATACTTCCTGTTTCTCTCATTAACACACATTGTTGTTAAATTTTGAGTTTTTTTCCAGTTTCCTGCAGATTTATTGCAAATACATTTGTAAAAGCCCTATAGGCAATGCCTTCCTGTTGTTTATCAATCTTTGCATTGCAATGGGTTCATGAAATATTCATGAATTTACATCTTCATTTGAAGGGAACAATTACCAGCAATGTCTTACAAGATTAAATAGGNCTTGTCATGAAACTAATTCTATCCACTTCACTCTATACCGTTTGGAAGAGTGGAGAGATTTTCACGACATAACAATTATGTAATTTCAAAATGCTTGAAAATCGTATGACTACTTATGTTTCTTATGCATATATTAAGGGGATATTTGTTGATCTATTAAACAAAAAACAAAAACAAAACAAAAAAAAAACAAAAATCGACTCGTATTTCAAATCTTCCTGGCCTCGTTATCCGTGATACTTTCGATTTGAAACCAAAATATTTTTGAAATATTGAAAATGGTTAAAAATTGTGTTAAAGCGTATGAACTGATGTTGTTTCACGTGTCATTTTGTAAGCATAGTTGAGTTGAGAAATCGCCAGTTAACCAGACCAAACGGTTATCAAGAACGTCATTTGAATATATTGTACGGATTTTGGTGGAAAATAATTTACAGTTTTACAGACTCCCAGACGTGATGACAAGTTCAATATATATTGTATATGCATTGTTTGTCATCAAAATTGTCCTCCTTTTTGTCCTCTCTCTCTCTCTCTCTCTGTATTTTCTTTGAATATTTTGTATTTTCTTTTAGATACCTTTTATTTCGCTGACAAAAGAGTATTACATTGTTTTTTTTCGACTAAACAGGGAAAACCGAATAACAGTACTCTGTACTTTGATTTTTAATCCCAAAAACACAGTATTTTGGAAAGGGAGATAACTAATGTTGCAATATGTTCTGCTTGGTGATCTCCCTTGTAGGACTTTAAAATGTTATTTAAAAAATGTGATTTTCTTGAAAAAAAATGTCGATTTTAATAAAATAGTTGTAAAGAAATTATATCACAGTAATTTTTGTAATAAATTTGATAATAATTTTTATTTCATCCAAATTGTTGTAAAAGTTATAGCTTAACTTCACTTTTCTACTTTAATAGAACCAGTTTGTATAAATTCATCAAAACTATTGTAACTGAACAATTTGATTAACTCAGAAGAATTTCTTCAGGTAGGAAAATTTTTCATTCCAATATTTTTGAGATTTGCGGGAAAATCTTCTAGGTAAGTAAACTGCAATTGACAAAATTCCTCTGTCAATTGCAGTTACACCTCGGGTACTTTAAGACATGTATCACTATGATATCTTAAATGATAACTTAAGATAATCTGTACTGGTAGTTGTTCTTATTGTCATATAATAATTCTTCTTGAGTAACTAGACATTACCTTTTAATGACAAGGCATTTTATCTTTTATCTTAAATATAAAGTGTGTTTTTGACACAGAAAATTTCATCTGCAGTATTCAACCTAGCTTCTATGGGTGTTTTTCAGATCACTTTTGACTGGATTTGCAGTGTGTTCAAAATATATATTTTCATGATGGCAAATTGTACACAAAAGAACTGTTATGATTCCCTTAATCCTGACGGGAACCATAGGTTTTCATACTGTCTGTCAGTCTGTCAATCACATAATTTTTCCTGAGATTTTTTCTAAACCCTTGGAGAAACACATGTACTGGTCAAATGTTACACATCAACAGCAGTTTTTGCACTAGCTCTTTCTCTTAATTTGACCAATTCCAAGATGTTTTTGGCTGCTTTTTCAGTTGAAAAATATGCGTGATTGAGCATTTCCTGACTGTATCATAGAACAAAATTTTTACAGACATCTCATTATGTTTTCAAAAAATACATGAGACAAACATTATTTTATTTGTGAAGTTTTCAGTAAGTCTTTCATATTTGTTTATACATTGTATAAAATGGCTTCCCTGCACATTGTCTAGATTATTAAATGACAATGATTATTTGCTATGCCCTTGTTGTAATATAACAAAAGTGACTATATATGTTTTGCCTTCTGTAGGAATATAAATTCTATTATACAAGTGATATTTTTGTATCAATCCTATTACGTTGTCGTGATGAAGAATAGGTTTCTAAGGCTTCCTATCATATCCCAGAGTGTTTATTACATTGAAATATGAATTTATAGAATCTTTTTTGAGGCTTTCAGTTTCCTGAAATTGTAATTCAAATCTTAAAAAAAAACAATTGTGTCTTTGGCACATTCCTCGTTTCCCTTCTTTTTTCCCAATTGTTTTATATCCTTCACAAACAAAGTTTGGTAGGTATATAAGAATCACCTTGTCTGGTTGTCTGTCAGTCTGTTCATCTGTCCACACTGTAAAAGTAACACCTCTTATACTACTTGAAAGATACCATACAAATGTCCGGTAAACTGAATGGTCACACCTGAATGGCTGTAGATTTAAATGAACATGAGGATAAGCCAAACATTGGCTGTAGATTTAAATGAACATGAGGATAAGCCAAACATTGGCTGTAGATTTAAATGAACATGAGGATAAGCCAAACATTGGCTGTAGATTTTTGGTGGATTTCCTGACTCATTAACATATTATATTTGCAATTCTTCAATGAACATACCAATATTCCTCCAGTAACACCTAAAACAACTCTTTCTAAACTCCTGTCTTTTATTTGTCAATCAACCAATCAAGAGTTCTATAGAATTATATTGTATAGTCAATTTGTACTGCCTGAAGGGATTTACCTTGACACTCCAGTGATGACAAATTGGTATACAATAGAATTCTTTAGAACTTTGATTGTTTGATTGACAAATAAAAGACAGGAGTTTAGAAGATGTTGTTATATGTGTTACTTGAGGAATATTGGTATGTTCATTGAAGAATTGAAAATATTTTATGTTAATGAGCCAGGAAATTCGCCATAAATGAACATGAGGATAAGCCAAAGATTGGCTGTAGATTTAAATGAACATGATGATAAGCCGAAGATTGGCTTTAGATTTAAATGAACAGGATAATCAGTTGAAAAGAAAATTGATTGAAAGTATCTTTGAAGTAGGTAGAAATAATTTTTAAAACTGTTTAAGGAGCAGGTATTGAACAATGACCACCGTCATAGTGGATCCATTGTAAACAAAAAATGTACCCCCTGCCCACCCC